>APFE030176236.1:132513-198837 GCA_000404065.3 Pinus taeda
AAAACAACATCATACCCCTTGTCTTCTAACATCGCCACTGAGATAAGATTCTTCTTCAATCCTGGAACATGTATGACTTCCTTCAATACAAAGGGTTTACCAGACTCCCTCTCAAAGGAAATGGTACCGATACTGGTCACACTGTATCTACCATCATCGCCCATCTCGATTTGCACTCCAAGATCTTTGTCCTCCAGATCAGAGAACAAATCTCTATCTCCCGTCATGTGAAAAGACGCACCACTGTCCAAGACCCACACTGATCCCATCACACTTGAAACCAAGCATGCGATCAATGAAAAATCAAGCTCAAACTGAGAAGCTAAGGCCTCTCCCCCTGCAGATCCAGCAGCTTGCTTGTTCTTCTTCTTCTGCGGACAATTTTTGGCATAGTGTCCGTGCTGGTGACAGTGAAAACACTTCACCTTGGACATATCCTGCTTCTTGCCTTTCGCACCAGACTGAGAAGCTTTCTTGCTCTTCCCTTTCTTTGCTTTGGCAGCCAAAGCACAACTCTTCATCAGCTCCCTTTGACGAAGATCCATTCTCATACCTATTGTTACTGAGTTTATCCTTGAGCGCCAAGTCACTCTTGCTTTGGAATAACATTCGCAATCCGTTGAAAGAAATTTCAACAACACTACTGCAAATTCGAATTCCACCAGCTCCAAACTCAACTGCTTCCGATCTAGAATTCGTGAGAACGAAGTATTTCTTGTACAGAGATCGACTATATGGGCATTCACCAGATATCTCACCTTCCAAAAGAATGAATCCAGAGGCTACCTGGCCCGATTACAAGCTCTGCCTAGAGGAATAGAATGTAAACACTTCCTGAATAGTAGATCTGATGATCAACAGCTCTGATACCATGTAGAAATTTTGAATAATTTAACACATATTCAATGGAGATTATCCTGATCATGTACTATTGCGGAAAACATACACAATACATAAGCTCCTCTACGTTGATCATCAATATAGCAGCATCAATAACAATAAAACATCAAGAGCATTCACACATTAACACAGTATGTATCCCGGGGAAAGCATCTCGCTAAAAACCCCAACTATCTGTATATTAATGATTGAGTCATGTAACATTACACAGCATAATACTTCTCACAAGTATCTCCACCTCTGTTACACACAATACAGCTCAGATCTGAATCAATCACTGGCTCAAATCTCTTCCGCTGCCATGCCTGCCTCCTCTGCTCAATACCTGCATGAGAACTGATGATAATTCCAAGGCAACCACGTATTTACTTGGCTAAATAACATGAGCACAAGCTACAATGTGGGCAAATACGTGGGCAAACTCATTGGCATACTCAATCCCTTGATTGTGCAAAATCTGATGCACAACTATAGTCACAACTGATAGCAATCTGATTCTCTAACACCTGTCCCTGCTGAACTGAACATGCACTGACATGCAACTGAGTTAACTGATGTATTCATTAGTTGTATTATGAGTTAATAACTTGTGAATTAATTAATAACTAATTCACCCAACTCATCTCTAGTCTATTGCCAGTTAGACTAAATACAACCAGTTTAACAAAGCTAAACTGAACACAACTCCATCAACTGCACCTCCAGTCCACTAAACTCAACTCACTTGAGTTCTAACTGAAGTCCTGCATGCAAATATTAGTCATCCCATAGGTAACCACGTATTCCCTTCTGGGATCTGCATGTACCACATCCGTAGCTCATCCTGAAGTGCTCCAAGAGAATAAGACAAAGTTTATAGTCTAAATATTATTATGAGCTAATAATATTTGACTGTTCTATATTTAGACTGAGAGTCACTCCGCTGTGGTGTCACTCCGCTGTGGTCTAAAAATAGAAGTCCATCTATTTTCTCAACTTGATCAATCATCCATAAACAGCAACCTGCAATCCATAGACATGATCCATATGTCTAAAAATAGACTTGCGCCAAAAATAGCCTGCGGGCCCACTTAGTGAAGGAGACTCTTTTCAGTAAGCTCCATCATCTTGTTGCAATCTCAACAACAAGCTGTGAATCTATTCAATCACGTGCATTAGTCATAACCAAACATCAATCCTTCATTCTTAAATATGTACACACAAATGTAACAGCACCGCCTACAGATACATGATGGAACAGCACTGAAAACCATATAAACACAACGTGCTCAGTCTGATTCAGTTGTCACTCTAATTAGAAAGCATACGATTGCATCTCAAGATGAAATAGTAATATTCAAGAATTCAATAATCATATAAGATCAGAGCTTCCAAGATAAATTCTGTAATGCTAAGGCACACTCGCATAACACAAAAACTTTGTAATGGAACAACAGTATCCTGTTGAAATTAACTGTATTATACCAACACCTAAAGGAATAGTAACATGACACAACGTCAATACAACACTTTTGTTTGCAGGAACATTAATGGATTAAACACGACAGAGCATGTGACATAAACTTTATAAAACACATTAGATTACCAAATCACGTTGATAAGCAAACCACACAGAAACCACGCGTAATGGTACAAGAGCAAGTGTCCTCCAGGGCCGAGCCCTTAGCCTCCAAGGGTACACCGCTTAAGGTTACTCCAAGCTCAAAGATAAAAGAGTAACCAAGCCTGTATTAATGCATGAAGTAAAATTACAGTAAAGCAAGTCTTAACAGGACGTAATGATCATAGTTTTGATCTTTTAAAAGAAATTACATAAGAGCATAACCATGCTTTAGCTAACAATACTGCCCCTTATATAAGGGTGACGATGGAGATATCTATATGCAAAAATAGATAAAACAGTGATGCCTCAGGATCAAGGATCGTGAGGGATTCGCAGAATCGTTAATCTTGAGTCACTTCTTCTCTTTTCTGCGCCAAGCTGGTATCTCTGCTTCCTTTCCTGGGTTGGTCCATTTTGATCTGGTTTGCATGCGGTCTCCCGTCGAAGGGACAGCAGTTAACCCATCTTTGTCTTTTCCTTTAGGACGGCCACTTTTCGTTATTCCTCCCTCCTGTACATGGAAATGACAATTGTCAGCGTTCTATATTAATCTCACATGTTTCGTTATAATTCTTTATCACTTTCTAAGTTCATAATGAAAAAAGGCTTATAAGTCCTAATGAAAAGATACTGAAATAACCATCAAAACATACCTTCTTTGATACTCCACACACCCCCCTTCTTACCCTTTTTCATGGCCTCATGAAAACATTGTAGTTGACATGTAAGGTAGTGAGTGAGTAGGCTGGAGATGGAATCTCATGTGAGGGCCTACAGCCGTGATGCAAAACTAGGTAATCAAAGAAATGGCCTGTCTGACCCTCAGGCATCTCATACAGGGCTTGGTATCTGGGTGCAGGATGCCAAATGATTAGACTCCGGAACCTATATCCTAACCAGGATGGCCCTACCCTCAAAACAATTTCGCCATAGAGGGGAAAGCGGTTGGCAACTAGTTTAAAATTCTCATACTTAAATGGTTCTCTGAGATGGATATTCGGATTAGATATTCGATATCGAAATTTAGCTGCATCAATGGCAGAGTCTTTGATAGAGGAAAAGTATTCAAGTCCCTTCCGAATGATTGCCTCATGCATGGGTCCTAATGCTTCAATCACTCCTGGAGTCTTCATGAGATTTCTATGTTTCCTCCATAACTGTGCTGGGTCCCTAGGCTCAGCTCTTATCTATAGATCTAATCCGTTTTCTTGTCTTTGAAAAGCATTATAGGCTTTGAGCCATTTAATTTGATTAACTTCAAATGAAATAAATGTCTGTAATTTAATGTCCCCAACAAAAGGGCTAGGGTTCAGTTTGGTCTCTTGTTCTAGTACAAGGTTATGCAAGTAAAATTCACACAATAATCTCTGCACTTTTACCCCGTAGTGTTTACAGCAGTTTATGAAATCATCTATGGTGTTAATTTGTATGGGAGCACCTGCTTTAATAGCCTTTATTTTCAATTGCAAATACCTTTCCATTAAAAACAGGGCATAGTTCTTAGCAGGGGCTCTACATGCTAGGACGTCATTGTATAGAGAACACAAGGTATCCATCTATTTGATAACTACATCTAACCTACGAGTTACCTTTGCAACTTTCTCTTGTTCCTTCTGCCATCCTTCGAAGGCTTGGCTTTCAGATAAGTTGACGTTCCTTAGTTGTTGCTGTAGTTATTCATATTTTTCTCGAGGGACTGTTTTCTCGCTAAGATTTTCTACTTCTTGCTGAGCTTGCTTCAAACCCTTCTGGAGGGTTACTATTTTCATATCCTTTTTCCATGCAGCAGTGGAGGCCAGGAGCTTTACCTGAACTTTCCTATTGCGCTGCTTCAAGTTCAGAATCCTTATTACTCCTGAAGGTGGTGCCTCCGTCTGAATTATCTTATCACGGGTCATCATTTCATCCATTTCTATTTTAACACGAACATCAGCCCATTGTTGTTCCTTTTCAATTGGAACAGCAGTCTGTTTTTCAGCTTCATTTGGAACAACAGCTTGGCTTTTGTCGAGGTTTTGAGCAGCAGGATGGATTCTGGTCCTCCACCTCTTGCCCTTAAGGGGTTTTGCTAGTGTGGTCAGACATTTTCTTCCTGAAGTCACTTTTACCCTTTGCCTCGCCTTTAGAATCCTAATCTGATGGTGGAGCTAGACTATTATGTTCAATAATCTTTGTTGTTCCTTTCGTAATTCCCTTATTTCCGCCATTTCTTTAGAAGGAACAACAGGTTGTTTACTATGGTCTGGACTGCGGCTAGCTTCCTAATTTTCTTCCTGGGGTGGTTGTTCCGGGGCAAGAACCTTAATTGGCTCTGTTATTTCTTGGGCTATTTCTTTTTCTGCCCTTATTTCCTCCGGACTTTCTTCTGGTGCCTTCTTATTAGGAACGGGTTGTTCCTGCTCAGCATTTTTTGACATCTTCTCATCATGAATAGACAAATTTTCTACTTCTGCCTCTTTTACATGTGATTCCTCGGGTGCATCTTTCTCCTGGGGTTTCTCTCCGGCATGGAGGTCTGATGGACTCGAAGGTTGGCCATATTCGCCCATATTGGCCAAAACTTTGGCTAATTCATCTTCCCCTAATGGGTCTTGTAATGGGATACCTTCCTGCTGTTCCATTCCCTCCTCCTGCTTGGACTTCTCGGCTTCTTTTCCCTCGTCTCCTTCCTCCTCAAATTGCTCGTTTTCTTCCTCTTTTTCTTCTTCTTCTTCTGCAGATTGCTCTGCCTCCTCTTCTTCTTCTTCTTCTGCAGATTGTTCTGCCTCTTCTTATTCTTCTTCTTTTTCTTTTGCTTCTGCAGACTACTCTACTTCCTCATCCTGCACTTCCGTTCCCTTGTCTTCCCGTGGGGATTTCTCATCTTCGATTTCCACCGGCTGGCCAGTGCCTTCCTAGGGCTTCTCCAGTCCCCCTCATAGCCATGCGAGCCGGACCGATTTCCTGCGTTTTTCTGGTTGCTCGGGTGTGCTGGTAACATATTTCTGCTTTGCCGATTTCTTGTGTTTTTCGAGTTGCTCAGGTGTGCTAGTGACCTGCTTTTTTTCTGGACGTTGGGGTGTGCTAATGACTTGTTTCTGTTTTTCCGAACGTTCGGGTGTGGCCAACCCCCCATTTACAATGGTACTTAGTTCTTCCCAACTTCTCTGTTGCTGGGTGAGACTATGGTTGACTATCAACTGAATCAATCCGTGATGACTAACAACTGACTCTATGTGCTATGTCTTTTTCATGCTTCATGCAACGTCATGAAGTAATGAATTCAACAATGCAGGTAAATTTACAGAGCATTTCTATTTTAGAACAGCTAGGAGTTTAAGATGTTGTGGTCTTACCATGTCTTTTCTGCCTTCACAGGTGATATAGCTTTGGATGGTCTTTGCTAATTCTACCCACGGCTCTCCTAGTGTTGCTGGCAGCATCCCCTTTCTTCAAATTGTCAGGCTTTGCCCATCGTCCTAGAAGATCTCTATAATCTTCTGCAGCCTTTCCTTCTTTAACGTCCATACTGGTCCAGTGGCTGGCAGTCCCGAGACTTCTACGATTATGTCATCGGTGACTGCTATATGTTTTCCTCTTACTTTGGAGTAGTCCTCTTGCAAGTTCTGCAAGAATTCAATCGCTACTTTTTCATTAGACTCCCTCAAGCGGTTAAGATAGGTCAGCCATCCTGCTCTTGCCAAGATTTCCCGAGCAGCAGCCGAAACAGTTAACACTTGAGGCTCTCTGCGAATTGATCTTCCTCCCATAGTTTCGCTGTGAATTCTCAAAGGAACGACAGTTGTTTGTTGAAACGCAGAGAAGTTGATGGACGTAAAACTCATTTAAACTCTAATGCTGCAGCGTATACAGTGGAAATGGATTTGAACAGAAAATCATGCAGAAAAAATGAAAAGAAAATAAGAAGACATAATACCGTTGAGCCGTGCTATACCCTAGTACACAATCTCCCAAATAGCGAGCTAACACGCATTTTGGGGAATGATGAGGTTAACCTCCCCCCCCGCAATGTGATAGGCTATCCCAGCCATCAAATAAAGGAGCAGTTCCCTTTCTACAACAAAGTCTTTAAGGAACAGCATATGGCAATATGCCATGTTTACAAAAACAACCTATTACTGAAATCGAGGTATAAAGTTGCGTCGCCTTAATACGTAAGAGACTGCGGTGATTTGATGCAAGGTCGGGGATAAGACATTTGCCATAAATATAGAGTCTCATGCGGTCATTGTCACTGGTTCTGTAATGATTGGTGATAATATATAGTCATGCATTACATGGTTGGGGTAATAACATATAATTGATTACCACGGCATAAGAAACAAAAGGATGCAACTAACTTACCTATTGGTGTAAATAATGCGACTTCAATACCATTAACAGTGCTCTGCTGCCGACAGGTGTCCATAACCTTGGCAGAGTTGTTTATTTCACCCGTGGAACCATAGTTCTTTATGTATGCTAGGGAACGTTGTGTAATGTCAAACTGTAGGCCATTATGCTGGCTTGGTGACCAGTTAGCCATAATTCCATTCACGAGGAAGGAGCGAATAGTGGGCAAGCCGGCTTGTGATGAGACCTCCTATTACAAGGGTTGTTTGTTTGATATACCTTTTAGACCATTTCCCTGGTGTGGTGGCCATAGTGGGAATGTCACTTCGCTTCCATCCTGATGATCATGGTAGGCCATCTCTTAATGAGACTTCCTATCCTGCAATTTGACAACTTAGAAACCATGTTTGCTCTTTTTTTCTTTTTTTCTTTTTTTTTTCTTTTTTTTTTCATGAAGTGTCTTCCCTATTTATACACAAAGGGTGGTTCAACACTCCTTAATAGTAGGAATGGTGGAAGAAGTCTTAATATCCCAATAGGAAGGTATAGATCCTTTGCTCTTATTGCTGAATGATAATCAAAGAGGATTAAAAAAAGACCATCATGATACAGATAACCAATCAGAACAGAATTAATAGAACAATGACAGCAAAAGATGATGAATAAGCATGTCTTTCCTTCTGTCTTCTCACCAATTCAGGGCAGTTTCTTATAAAGATAGTGATTTATGATTGACTGATTTCTGTATGTTGTGTTTTTGTTCCCATTACATAAGTGCATATTTGTATTCAAAAAGACTTGAAAGAACATGAGCAATAAGCATCCTCAATTTAGAATAGCAAAAGGAACAAGTTGTTTCACAAGGAGAGCAAAAGCATACAATTGGTGTTCCTTTTGAGGAAGGGAACAACAATAGTTCACAAATGTTGTTCCTTTGGAAAAGGAACAACAAAAATATACAAATGCCATTCCTTTGGAAAAGGAACAGCAGAAATCAAAAATGTTGTTCCTTTGGAAAAGGAACAGCAAAAAGAAAAAGTGTTGTTCCTTTGGAGAAAGAACAACAAAAATCAAAAATGTTGTTCCTTTGGAAAAGGAACAACAGAAAGAAAAAGTGTTGTTCCTTTAGAAAAGGAACAACAAAAACATACAAATGTCATTCCTTTGGAAAAGGAACGGCAAAAACACACAAATGCTATTCCTTTGGAAAAATGAACGGCAAAAACACACAGATGTTGTTCCTTTGGAAAAGGAACGGCAAAAACACACAAATGTTGTTCCTTTGGAAAAAGGAACAACAGAAATCAAAAGTGTTGTTCCTTTGGAAAAGGAATAGTAGAAATCCAAAATTGCTGTTCTTTTTGGAAAAGGAACAACAAGAAAACCAAAATTGTTGTTCCTTTGGAAAAGGAACAACAAAAACTCCTAATGTCGTCCCTTTTGGAAAAGGAATAGCAGAAGCAGCAAAACTTTGTTTCAAAGATATGTACAAAAGTAACTCAAGAAGTTATGTACAAACTGTAAGGAAAATTAAATTCCTTAGTGAATTATAGGTGAGGAAGACTTCTCTTCCTCCCCCAAAATCTCCATATCTGAATCTTGGCGTAGCTGTTGGTAGAAGGACTCCCGAGTAAGTGGTTTGCGATAGAGACGGACTCGATGGCCATTTGCCTTAAAGGCATATCCAGAACCATAAATAGTGATTAGAGTAAGGGTACCATTGTCATGTACCTTCTAGATTTCATATGGTCCCAACCAATGAGTTTGGAGTTTCCCGGGGAAGTCTTGAAACCTGGAGTCGTACAAAAGAGCCCAATCTCCTTCGTGGAAGACTTTATTTTTAATGAGAGCATCATGTCATTTAGCTCTCTGCTGCTGTATTAGAGCAGTGTTTTGAAGTGCAGAGAGCCTAATTTCATCCAGCTCATTGATCTGTTGTAGTCGATTAGTCTGTGCCTCAATTAGGTCTAAGCCAACTTCATGTGTTGTTCGTAATGTTTGGATTTCGAATTCTATGGGGAAAATGGGTTGTTTTCCAAACACTAGTTGATAAGGTGAGTAACCAGTGGTACTCCTCCATGTTGTTCTATAAGCCCACAGTGCTTCAAGTAGTCTGGCAGCCCAATCACGCTTATGTGATTCAACAGTTTTCGTTAGGATCGTTTCTATTACTTTATTGCTGCTTTCTACTTGCCCATTTGCCTGTGGGTGGTATGGAGTAGTAATTTTATGCTGGACATGATAGTTGTTGAGTGTTGCAGCTATTCTATTTCCAGGTCCACCATCTGTAATTATCTCTCTTGGAAGGCCATAATGTACAAATAGATGGAACAGGAATTGTATAACAGAGTCTTTTGTGGCTCTTGGCAATGCCTCTGCTTCAACCCACTTGGTGACATATTCTGTTGCCACCAAAATGCATGTTTTCTGGTTTGATGATGGGTTGATTGGTCCCACGAAATCAAGAGCCCATCGCTCAAATGGTTCGATGACTAGCTGTGGTTTCAGAGGCATCTCATCCGACTAACTAGGGTGTCCCACTCTCTGGCAACTGTCACAGGCTTGGACAAATTTCTTTGCATCTTTGAAAATTGTGGGCCAATAATACCCTGTTTGTAACACTTTATGTCTAGTCCTGTGATCAGCGAAATGTCCACCACATGGTTGTTCATGGCAAGCTTTCAAAATGTCAATAATTTTTTCCTCTCAAACGCATCTCCTGATATGCATGTCCGCCCCTGTGTGAAACAAATAGCCCCCAATCCAGGAAAATATAGTACTTCGCTGAACAATCTGTTTTCGCTCATTAGGGGTTAAATGCTTTGGTAACTTACCTACTTCTAGGTAATTGGCAACGTCAGCATACCAAGGTGTTTGAATAGCGACAACAAAGAGATGCTCATCCAGAAATTGATCTTCAACTACTGCTGCATCAACTAGCTTTGGCATTCTTGAGAGGAAATCAGCTACCGAGTTTTCTTTTCCAGGTCGATCCTTGATTGTAATATCAAATTCCTGCAATAAAATCATCCATCTAGTTATTCTACCATTTGTGATAGGCTTGTTTGCTAAATATTTTATAGCAAAATGATCTGTGTACAAGATAACAGGATATCCAGTAATGTAATGTATGAATTTATTGACAGCATGTATAACGACTAGAAATTCTTTTTCAGTGACAGTATAGTTTAATTCAGCAGGGGATAGATTTTTGCTAATGTAATAAATTGCATATGGTTTTCTATCCTCTTCCTGTCCAAGGACCACTCCAATGGCTGTGTCTGAGACATCAGATGATACGTGGAATGGCAAATCCCAATTTGGTCCTCGAAGGACTGAGGCTGTGGATACGAGCTTCTTCAGATACTTGAAAGCACGTTCACATTTCTCTGTCCAAAGAAAATCAACTTTACTAGTTAGTGCATACAAGGGTGCAGCAATACGTGAATAATTTTCTATAAACCTTCTGTAATAACCAGAAAATCCAAGAAAACTACATACCTCTGTTTGAGTGGTAGGAGTAGGAATAAGCAGAAGTATTTGGATTTTGGCTAGATCTACCTGAATGCCAGCTGCTGAAATATAGTGTCCTAAAATAAGTCCTTCCTTCATCATCATATAACATTTTCATGGCTTAAACAAAGCCTGGTAGCAGTGCAACGTTGTAGGACGTTTTCTAGTGTATCCAGTGCTAGGTCAAACTCATCTCCTTATGGAGTAAAGTCGCCCATATATACTTCCAGTCCTTCATTTATTAGGTCTGCAAAAATGCTAAGGATAGCACTTTGAAATGTGGCAGGGGCATTGCATAAGCCAAAAGGTAAAACTCGATAGGCAAATGTTCCCCAAGGACAAGTAAAAGTAGTTTTGTCTTGATCTTCAGGGGCAATCTGTATTTGGTTGTACCCACTGAAGCCATCAAGGAAAGAAAAGAATTTATTTCCTGCCAAAGTGTCTAATACTTGGTCGATGAATAGGAGAGGGAAGTGATCTTTTTTTGTTGTTTTATTTAGCTCCCTGTAGTCCACGCAGATTCTCCATTTCCCATTCTTTTTTGGTACCACCCCAAGCGGGGAGACCCATTTACTATCAAAGATAGGGTAGATAAATTTAACATCTAAAAGTTTTTGAAGCTCAGCTTTTACCACCTTTTTAGATGAGGATTTAGTCTTCTCTGAGGTTGTCTAACAAGTCTTGCATCTTTTTCTATGTAAATGTGGTGTGTACATAACTGGGGGTCAATTCCTTTCATATCAGGGCAGTCCCATGCAAATGCTTCTTTATATTTCCTTAACATATGGATGAGCTTTGTTTCTTGTTCGGATGTGAGGTTGGCATTAATGTTTAAGGTTTTTCAGGGTTCAATTTCCACAATTTTACTATTTGCAACAGAAGTGACAGGGATTGCATGATCATGTGTATCTTTCAGAGAGTCTTCTTCTAATTCGTTATCAAATGCTGCTTTTATCATATGACATTGGGTACGAGATGTGAGTTCAGTTTGATTAATGAAATTATTGATGGCATCATCTTCTGTTTGGTCTTTGAACTCAAGTTCTTCTTGTATAGTTAATGGAGATCTAATGTTATCAGTAAGATATGATACAGGGTGCCTATTAGTTTTGACTATTGTGACACTTGGCTATGTTGGGGGATATAGCACTAAATTCTTGATATCTGTTCCCCTGGTTATGATCATATTCCCTTGTCGACAGCCAATATAGGCATCGGTAGTGGTGAGCCAAGGTCTTCCTAAGATCAATGGATGTCCATCAAGTCGGGTTATAGGATTTATTATCAGAAAATCAGTTGGATATTCCCAGGAGTCAACCAAGACCATGACATCATGTAGTATGCCCTCTGGCCTAACCACAAATCTGTCAGCCAATTCTAACAAAGTGGAGGTGGGTTATACAGATGTAATACCTAGCTTTTGGAAAGTAGCGGTTGTTAAGATATTGATTGCAGCTCCAAGATCAACTAAGGCATTGGGCAGGGTTTGACCATAAATTTGGACAGTTACTATTGGGTTTCCTGGGTCTTCGTATTTAATGGGTGTTTCTTTTCCTGATAATAAGTCAGATAAAGTGTCGACTACTTGAACTCTTAGATTATTTGTTATATTCCTCCTTGGTCTTCTTATGCACAATTCTTTGATAGTTTTTGTGTATATCGGGATGTCTTGAATGGCTTGGAGGAATGGAATTTTTATGTACAAATTTTGTAATTCTCCCAGAATGTCAAAATCAGGTTGTTGTATAGGTCGAGGTATGACTAATCGTTCTGGGAACAAGGGAGAGGATGTGGTTGCTTGATTATGAGTTTGTTGTTTATTCACATCCTCTTCATGTGACAGATGTTCTCTAGGTAATTGATCTTCAACCTGAACTGTTTTATTTCCGTCAGTTTGAATAATATGCCCAGATCTTAACTGAAGATCATTACACTCCCTCAGATCGGGTCATACTTCTGATGTTTCTAAGATTTGGAGAGATTGGACCAGTCCGTTATTTGGGTTGGGGTTGGGTTGGGGTGGGAGTTGCGGTCTCAGATTAGACTGGGGATTTTGCTGTAAAGCTAGCAGTGTAGGTTGAGGGAGAGGGATATTTCATACTGGTTGATGCATTGGTCTCTGCTAGTTTGTCTGCCAAGCTGAGATTTGTGAAGTAGGGGGAGTCCATTGTGGTGGGTATGGGTTGTTTTTCCAATATGGTGGGGGATAAGGATGATTCGACCAACTAGATTGGCTCGCCTGATTCAGCCATGGGTTTGCAGAAGGAAATGACTGTGGTGACCAGTTTGGAAATGGAGGCTGAAATTGACTTTTCCACGTATTATACTATTGAGCATTATACTGCAGAGACTGAAAAGAAGAAGTTGGGTCTAGAAACAGACCAGTTTGTCACGGCTACCACTGACGACGCTGGTTGAGAAAATACACCGCTTCTAGCTCTTCTTCTACTTCCTTATATACTGCTTTCAGTCCAGGTAGTGAGAGATAGTTTTCCGTAGAGTGATCTCTTATACAGATGGCGCATGTTTGGACTGCATCCAGTGGACACTCCTTATGGCTATGCTTCTTCCTGCATCTAGGGCAGAAGATTGCCAAATTCTGTTCTACCTCCATTTTCTCCTGCTTGGCCTACAAAATATCCAATTGTGTAGTCAGTGTCCCTAGTATATCAGTTTTAAAATTTTCTCATAAATTTCCAATTTCAACACACGTTACTCCTTCTGATGAGATTTTATTCTCTCTTACAAACCAATCATGTTCCGCCGATTTAATTTGTGTGCTACCTCTCGAACTCCTGATACATAAATCAATTATGTCAGCAAAACTTTCCTTATAAATATCCCCTTTTCCCATAATGTTTAATGTTTCAATCCATTGTTCCTTCATGCCCCTTATTAATGTTGTTTTCAACACGTTGTCAGGTAAAGGTAGTGATGCATAGGGAGATATTTGTAGATTATACTGGAAACGTTCCACATACTCTTCTAATATTTTGTTTGGTCTAGCTATCATCTAGAATATTTCATCTTTCAGTTCTCTAGACCTGCAATAGTCCTGATATTTTTTTAGAAAAGATTCTTTCATTTGTTCCCAGTTATTTATAACCCCACCACCTAATCCCATAAACCATCTTAAAGCAGCCCCTTTTACTGTAGAGGGAAATAGTTTTAGTTTCTCGGGGTCAGTGGTGTAATCATATCCCCTACATAGTACATCAAATTCAAATAAAAATGCATCCGGGTCTTCTGATGTAAGCCCGTGAAATGTAGGGATATGTTGAAGAGGGATTGCTTTCATGGGGGCATTTGCTGCAGAATCCACTATGGGGTATTGTAATGTAGAGATTTGAGTGTTTGGCTGGTTTTGATCCATTGGGTCAAACATATGCCAATAACCTTCTGGGATATCTAGGAGGGTGTTCCTAGGTTAAGAGGGAATGGCTTTGACAGGAATAGTTTTAATAACACTTCCTCTATCTGGGATTTTGACTGAAGAGATTGGGTCTCTCCAATAGTAATTTTTGCAGCACTTCCTTTGTCTGGGCTGCTCGATGGCTGGGTTATCCTAAGAGGAGACCTCGGTTCCTCAGTTTCCCCTGTCTCTCCTCCTCCTTCAAAAAGATTACTGAAATTCCCTTCCTGCAATAGCTCTGGAGTAGAATTTTCAATTTCTTGAAAGTCCTGCTCGTCAGTTTGACTATGCACCTCAGCAAAGGCTACAGATGGTGAACCTATGGCCTGAAGGGAGCTAGTAGGTTGTTTAGGAGTAATTTTCCTAGGTCCTACTAAGGGTTGAGATTCAGCTTTCTTATAGATTTTGTCTATGAAGGTTGATCAACCAAGGGTCACCGGCCCCTTAGCTTTTTCTGGATTTGGTAAAGGTTTGGAATTTTTCTCTGGCTTTTTCTACTTAGTCATGCACTCAATTTAACTACTAAATCCTACTTAAGCAACAGCAGCAAATCTACAGCAAAGCGGGCAAGGGAGTAGGGCTTTTACATGCTCCACACGTAGGTTCTTACCTTTCATTTTCAAAACCCAATTCTTCCCTAGCAAGCTCGTACACAACTCTGAGAAAAAGAACAAATGGCTAAACTCTTTCCCCGGCAACGGCACCAAAATGTGGAGCTATAAAAAGGGTCTCTTTCACCTCTAGTTACCTCACATTAATATGTCAGTCCGGGAACGTTTTGTTATTTCAAAGAGTGTCTCGGTCTGAGCCTTAGCATTTGCCGAAGTAATGCTCGTAGTACACTTGTTTGAAACTACAAAATTAAATGGATGCGTGTCTACAACTTAACTACTTCAAAAGGCTAAATCACACATTTAGATATTAAGCAATGTATTAGCCAAGGGATCAGTAGCAATAACCCCTCCCTTTAGAAACTGATGGAAAAGAAATCGGAGAATAGATCAGGGATCTGGGAGCCGGGCAGCAGATGCCAATGCTCACTACAGCCTGAGATCGTCCTTCACACCAGAATAACAATTAACAAGAAATGGAACGGTAGATAGCAATGAAATGGAACAACAACCTTAAAATGGAACATCAATTCGAAAATGGAACAACAATTCAGAAATGGAACAGCAATTAAGGAATAGAGCAGTAACTAAGTCTAACAAGCTGTGAATCTATTCAATCACGTGCATTAGTCATAACCAAACATCAACCCTTCATTCTTAAAGATGTACACACAAATGGAACAACACCACCTGCAAATACATGATGGAACAGCACCGAAAACCATATAAACGCAACGTGCTCAGTCTGATTCAGTTGTCACTCTAATTAGAAAGCGTACGATTGCATCTCAAGATGAAATAGTAATATTCAAGAATTCAATAATCATATAAAATCAGAGCTTCCAAGATAAATTCTATAATGCTAAGGCACACTCGCATAACACAAAAACTCTGTAATGGAACAACAGTATCCTATAGAAATTAATTGTATTATACCAACACCTAAAGTAATAGTAACATGATGCAGCGTCAATACAACACTTTTGTTTGCAAGAACATTAATGGATTAAACATGATAGAGCATGTGACATAAACTTTATAAAACACGTCAGATTGCCAGATCATGTTGATAAGCAAACCACACAGGAACCACGTGTAATGGTACAAGAACAAGTGTCCTCCAGGGCCGGGCCCTTAGCCTCCAGGGGTACACCGCTTAAGGTTATTCCAAGCTCAAAGATAAAAGAGTAACCAAGTCTGTATTAATGCATGAAGTAAAATTATAGTAAAGTAAGTCTTAACAGGACGTAATGATCATAGTCTTGATCTTTTAAAAGAAATTACATAAGAGCATAACCATGCTTTAGCTAACAATGCTGCCCCTTATATAAGGGTGATGATGGAGATATCTATATGCAGAAATAGATAAAACAGCGATCCCTCAGGATCAAGGATCCTGAGGGATTCGCAGAATCGTTAATCCTGAGTCACTTCTTCTCTTTTCTACGCCGATCTAGTATCTCCGCTTCCTTTCCTGGTTTGGTCCGTTTTGATCTGGTTTGCATGCGGTCTCCCGTCGAAGGGATAGCAGTTAACCCATCTTTGTCTTTTCCTTTAGGACGGCCATTTTTTTTTTTTCCTCCCTCCTATACATGGAAACGACAATTGTCAGCATTTTATATTAATCTCACATGTTTCGTTATAATTCTTTATCATTTTCTAAGTTCATAATGCAAAAAGGCTTATAAGTCCTAATGAAAAGATACTGAAATAACCATCAAAACATACCTTCTTTGATACTCCACAACAGCCTCCTGCTATCATGTATGATTATGCCAAGTTCATAGCTGATAGGATGCGTGACCAATTTCTCAGGATGAGTAATGAGAGAGTATTCAAGTATTCCTTAGTTTTGTACTACCTTTTCCTATATTACCAAGCTGACAAGTTCCCCTTTACTCTCCAAAAGCTTGATACTAAAGGTCATCCTAGGTCAGTAATTTTCTAGACTCCTTTGATCCATAAGTATGACTCCCCATATCCCTATATAGACTTCATAGATCTTTTTGTACATCCTATAGTGACAATTTTGATAAGCATCCCTCCTCCAAGAATCAGTTCAGATATCAGGAAGATTCTGCAGCTTTGAAAACAACACAAAGTGGGAGATTGGTACTTGTACCAAAATCACACTGAAATTAGGATCTATGGCTGTGAGTTGGCCCCATATAAACTACCCAGATACCTCCCAATGAGGTTATTTTCTTTGGAGTACTATAGGCAGATAATCAATTTAGATGAGGTGAATTTTGTTAAAGCCAAAAAGAAGGCTCAGCTTAGAATTAAAGATCAACTAGGCCCCTTTGTGTGTAATATCCAAGAAGCCAGAAAAGAAGCAGAACAAATTATTTAGAGACTTAATATAAAACAGAGCTTCATGTGGAGATATGATCCCTTTGACTTCATCTGCAACAGAAGACAAAAAAACAAGATGGCTCCCTACATTCACCACCAAATCCCTGAAATAGAAAAATATGCAAATCAATTGGAATGGGTGGAGAATACTTTAGTGGACAGAGATAGCACTAAAGTTGTTGTTGAAAATACTCTAATTGATCTAGAGAGGATCCCAGGTCCAAGAAGAATCTCAAGCCCAAGGAGAATCTCAGGCATAGAGTGAATCACATGTAGAAGAAGAATCCCAGGTGCAAGAAGAGTCAGAACAACCAAACCTATCAGAGGAGATAACTCAAACAGGTGTACCAGAGCCCATCATGAGTACTCCCCCAGCCTTATAAACTCCTCTAAATGAGGAGAAAACCCTCAAAAGAAATAGGGAAGAGGCCACAACTTCAGGCAGAGCAACCTCACAGGAATATGCAGAGCCCAACCTGGTTAAAAGGCAAAGGATAAATCCTGTCTCTGAACATGAATTCACAGAAGAAATATTTGGGGCCACCATCACAGAAAGAGAAGGAAGCAAGCATTCCACTCCTTCTGGGGTCACGCTAGAACCTTCCACATCACACACTCTGATGTTGGAAAGGTAGCAAAGTATTGAAGTGTCCTCATTCAGGACGCCAGCTGATAGAGACCAAGAAATCAGAGAAAGGTACAAGGATATAAAAGCCAAAAATGAGAGGCTAAAAGCCCAAACCTATGCACAGTACTTAAATATGGCACCCACCAATCAAACAAGGCTTATGTCAACCTATGATGTGAAATAAGGCAAAATGTAGATGACATTTATGAAGCCAACTACTCAACAACCAAGAACAGCAACAGATTTCAAGAAGATAGAATTCAAAGTACTGACAAAGGACATCCATCCTATTGACCAGATTGAGCTGCACAAGCAGACAGGGGAGATGATTTACTCCACCTTGACAGGGAAAGCCATCACAGCCCACCAATTGAAAAACTCTCTGAATAACATATTAGCTCAGTTCCAATTGGAGAAGGCCTCTTCGTAGGCCAAAGACACCAGAATCAAGTCCTTAGAGGACTTAATCATTGAGCTGGGACACGATCCCAAACATGTAAAGGCCACTGAAAAAATTGATAAAGAAGAAGAATGATGACATAGCTGCTTTGAAGAAGCAACACAAGATTCCACCATTACATCACCCACAAACAGCAGAAGTCCTGGAACACAAAAAGGACAAGAAGATCTTATGGACTTGGTTCTAAAGCTAAATGACCAATTGAAAGAAATAAAGAAAGAGTTGGACACATTGATTCAATCCAAGAAAAGTGACTTGGCCACCACTTCTAGGGCTACCATTCTCACTGTTTCTACTGTATTCCCTTCAACATTGGCAGCATCATTAGCACCAACAGCTCCACTTGCCACAGCACTGCCAGTCACAATTGAGTCTACAGCAACAGGTACATCTATAGAGAAAATATAAAAGTTAGTAAAATCCATGGAGGAGATGTCCATCCAGGCAACAGAGATCAAAAGGCTAAAGGAGAAAGTGGCAAGCTTAGAAACTGACTGTAAGCTTGCCCAAATTCAACAGAGAGAAGAAACACAGAAAGCCCTAAGGATGGGTGAGAAGATCAAGGTCCTAGAGAAAGATTTGACATTATAGAAGTCACTAGGACAGACCAAAGAGATGTTGTGGGCCAATATCATTGACTCTATCAATGATATTTGGCCATCTATTCAAGTTATATTTGAGCAGACAAAATTGGCAAAGGTAGCTACTGGAGCTATCCAAAAGGTAAAGGAAGAATTGGGTGAAATGCCAGAGGATGCCAATCGACTCATGCACTTCCTAAACAGCAAGAACAGACATGAGCTAAATGATCTTGGTATAGAGGATAGGACTGAAGCCATCCTGGAAGTCAAAAAGGTTCTTTCCAAAAGAAACCTCATGGTTAACTTAGAAGAAAAATGCCATAACATGCAGATGGCCATTGACAGATTCATGGCCAAATTTCAAATTTTGAGGGACAAAGGCCTTCCCAATCATATGGTCATCCATGATAAACTTATGACCCAATTGGACTACACTAACAGACTAAGGATGTTGGCCAAGGAGCAAGCCAATACTTTAGGTATCAAGGCCTTGCCTACAGGGAAAGCATGAGGTGAAACCTTTGTTTGTCACCAAGCCAAATTTTGCTAAGTACACAGAAGCAGATGAAATATACAGAAGAATGATAAAAGAAAAGTTACCTGAGGATGAATGGTGGGAAAAATGACATATTTGCTATAAGTTACCATAGTAAATCTGAGGGTAGCCAGATGAATCAGGTAAAAGGCAGATCAGCGGGGTCAAAGAGTAACAGGTTAAAGAGTATCAGTGAAAGATTAAAGATAAAGATGATTCCAGCGTACAAATATCAGCCAGCTTAAAGGGCTCAAACTAAACTGCAACAACCAACACTACCACAATAAATGGGACATCATGATGCAGTTTTCCATCTGTCTTTATCTTCATGCTTGAAGATATTTTTATTTCCTAAATTAAATCTCAAACTATTATGAGATATTTTGTAAATATTTTTGTATAAATACTTCATATTTTGAAGTATTGAGGGTGGATTCAAAGACATTTCTGTAGAATTTTCTCTCAAATCAAAGTCTTATTGTATCAAAAAACTGGATTGGCTTGATGGATCATGGAATAAAGATCAGATATTTTTCAGGATTCTTGTGTAAAGCGAAAATCAAATAAGTATTCTCTCATGTGTATTATTGTTTTTCCTTATGTTTCTTAATAATCATATGTGTTCTATTAAATCTGAATGTTAAACTAGGAATGATATTTCAAAACTAGCTTAAATGCACTCTGTCTTGACTGTTGACATTCTTAATGTTTTCTGCTAAACTATCTTAGCTAGGGAATTCTTAGCTGCTCCTTAGCTTCCGTAGTTTTCCTTTTTGGTCTATGTAGCAAAGGATTCTTAATTTCCCTTTGTTGATGATCACCCTCAGTTCCTCATTTTGATCCCAGTCCAAGGATTCTTAAATGCCCTTCACCCTGGTTAGAATCATTCCATCCATCAGCCCTTGAAGATTTGCCTTCTGCTTTACTAGTCTGCCCTGTGAAAATTCCCTTTAATGATCTGATCCAGATATGCTATCCTTTTATTGTCTCCATATCCCAATGGTTTGAAGAAGCTAGCTTTATCCATCTGTTCCTAGAATTCCACCACCCAACCAAAATCAAAACCTTATGGAAACTAAGAACTAGCCTAAAATTCTCACCCAAACAAAGTTAAATTATAAAGAGAGAGCCCTCTCTAGACTTAGTTTGGATAGAACCTGAGTTTGAAGATTGGTTTGTGGTTACCTCAGATTATTCCTTCTTTTGATAACTTCTAGGGAAAACTTCTGAGTGATAACACCCACGACTAACAAAAGAAGAGTGGTTAGACTTCTACCTGTACACAAAGATCCACGAAATCTTCTTCGCGTCTTTTCCTACTGAGTTGTACGAGTGGAGCGTGAAGCTAGAAGATAGCCAAGGAAGGTGGAAACTCGAAAATCCTATTGTGTGGACCCGAGAGTTAGTGTGAAGGTTGGAAGCATCGTAGGATAAGATCGCGCGTGTCATCGATCATTGGCTCGATCGGATTATAGGAGCCTTCATTACTGAGTTCGTGGTTGACACCTCAGTTAGCTACAGCGAGGCAAAGCAACGCTTTCTCAAGGGACCTTGAGGTAAGTACATAAAGTATCTGAATACTTAGATTAAAATGTTATTGTGTGAAAATAAGGTCATGAAATTACCTTGATGTTCGGGGCTACGGGAAGTGGAAAAACCTACAAGAACGAAGCAAATAAGGGACTAGAAACTAGCCTCTTGATTTCACCTCCGTGAGGGGATGAGGAAGAACTCGCGAACGTCTCACCACGAAGTGTGATCCATATGATAAGGAAAATAATTCCACGAATACCACCCCCACCCACACTACCACTAGCTTCACCACCTTCATCTCCATCTTCACCCATACCGTCTCCACCACCACCAAGAGTCAATATGGCAAGCACGATAAAGTTGTCTGTGTTCAAGAGATTGGGAAATGAGGATCCGAACCAATTTTGGTTCGTGGTAAGAGCCGTATGGGAAGCGCAGGGAGTTACAGATGAAAATATAAAGAAAGCAACACTAGTTAGCACCCTACAGGACTGCGTGCTGACCTGGTATATTAAGCACTCCAATGATAATCCAAATGCGGGAATCACAGATATCCAAGTAGCGCTAAATAGAGAATTTAGCAAGCCGAAGTCTAAAGCATAGTCGATCATTAGATTCAAAGAAATCATGATGTTACTGGGCGAGACTCCTTGGGAGTTGGATCAGAGGTTGAAGTGTACGATTCACGAAGCTAATATGAATTTGATGGATGGACAACATCGTGAATGGTTTGTAGCATTGCTAACGCCACATTTAAGGAGTGCGCTATCGCAGCAAAAGTTAACGACTCAGGCAAAGGCCTTAGAGATCACAATGAGGCTTCATGAGACCCCAATGTAGGATCCTAACCTGGGAGTTCAGCAGATCTAAGCGCAGTTGAAAAATTTATGCTTGGATATGCAAAGTCTGAAACATGACAGAACAACTCGACTAGAAGTGCGCGAAGAGGTGTGGTGTGTAAAATGCAAGGGTCAGGGTCATGATAAGGACCACTGCCTGGTGTTTGTAAATTACCTCGCAAGAGGAGTACTGGTGTGTTTTAGTGCAGCTCTTGCTTTGTGGTGCATGATTTTCCAAATAGGTGGAAAACGCACTACGGACAACTATCATTTGTTACAAAAGTATACACAAAATTTGCAACAATTGTTCAGTAATTTTTGTAGGTTAGTGGGACACAATGAGTGCACTTGTAGAAGCTATGAGTTGATGATGGATAGAACTTCCACCTACAGAGTTCAAGCTGAATCGCGGCCCCTACACTAGAATGTAGGAGTGGTGCGAACCAGATTTCAGCAGGACATTATGCCCACGATTGTACGAATCTAACGTGGCCGTCGTGTTTATATTTCACCTTGTTTGATCATGAGATGGAAGATTATCTTATGCTAGTAGCTAGGATACATGAAAAAGGAGCGCTACCACCTCCCCCGACTCAAAACCTACAGATGATGAGGTCTGAGCCACGCTAGGAAGATCCAAATGTGAACATTATGCTCTGAAGTGGAATCGCGATGAGAGATGATAAGGGAAAAAATCTAGAAGATAGTACTTGTGTTCACAAAGCTCCGGCGAAAGAAGCGGAGTTTGATTTGGAGCACATGCGGGAAACCTTCATGGAAGCTAAGAATAGCTTCACTAATGCCTCCACTTCAAGAAGAAAAGATAAACCGGAGCTGGAGATGGACCCATCTATGATCACAATGTTCCTGGAAACATGCATGAAGTTACTACGTGACAGTAAAGTTGTAAAGGGATTATAGGAACCCATTAACAGATGCATTGGGACCACGCTAGGAAAACCACGTGAAGTCCAGAAGATTGGAAAGCATAATACAAGAACGGGAAGAGAAATGAGGTTGACCATGCAAATTGGAGAATATGAAATGGACCAAGTAATTCTGGATTTAGGGTTGGATGCGAATGTTCTTCCGAAGCAAACATGGGAGCGAATGGGGAGACCTATGCTACAATGGTATCCTCTCAGCTACGAATGGCGAACCAGCAGAAGATAATACCCATGGGGCAATTGCAAGGACTCATTGTGGATATTAGGGGAGAAAGCGCGCTGACAGACTTTGAAGTGATAGAGATTGTTGATGACAACAATCCCTACCCCACATTCTTAGGAATTGATTGGGCCACTAACATGAATGGGGTGATTAATCTGAAGAAGCACAAGATGATTTTTTAGAAGAAGTCACTACGCGTAGTTATACCTCTGGACCCTGCTGAAGGATCGCGCTATACAGAGCCGATGCGCGATTATGAAAGAGATGATGATTTGGACTGCATCTATAAGATAACAACGTGAAACCAAGACTAGGTGAATCCCACTGTGGATGGACGGCTTGCATGGGAGCGCGAGAGATCTTGTACTTCAGATTCGGATGAGGAAACAGAGTGATGGAAGAACCGGTTACATGAGGCAACTACACTGAATTGTAATATGATGACAAGGTCGTTGCGTTTTGTATCAACAGAAGTAAGAGACCTGCCTACTTATGATGGGATAAGTGAGGTAGATACCTTCTTGGATAGATTTGAAAGAGAAGTGTCGGAAAAGAAAAACTTCCAAGCTTTGAATTGGGTACTGCGTGCTATGCCCGTGAGGTGGTGGGGTATGCACAAAGGGAGCTTTGATGACTGGTGTGAGTCCGGGAGAATGATGCGATGCACACACATTTTGGGAAGCCTAAGATGCAACTAATAGACAAGTATGATGGACGGGATGATCTGCATGCACATTTAGCCAAGTGGATATAGGGATATGGAAAACAACCTATGCGGACGTGCATGAACTCCGTGCTGAGAGGTATGGTCAATAACCATGTGTTGGGGGGACAGATGTGCAGCTGGCTCTTAAGGTTGGACAGACAGTATGTGGGAAGAATAATCACACAAAAGGTTATCCACATGGAATAATTTGACAAGGTGTGCAACATGCTGAACAAGGTATGCAACGCGCAGCGAAGTGGTTGGGACCTGCACATACCCGAACAGATGCCTTTTCGATTGGTCAATGGAGTAGAAGCCATAATGCCTATGGAGTCTATCATGTCTAGTTCGCGCATAGTGGCGCTCACAGGGTAACAAACCATGAAGCCCTGGAAGAAAGGCTCACTCCATTGGAAGAGCTCGAAGACGAACGGTTGGAACTTGATGAAGAGATCTAGCAGGGTGATCTTAGGCTCCAAGAACTCATGAATGAAAGAGTTTAGTTGAGGGAGAAAAGCACCATGGCGAAAGCAGAAGTCAAGAAGCTTGAGGAAGGAATAAAGAAGGACTTTCTTGATAGAAATACCATAGTAATAGAGAAAGATGAGCTCAATTGCATTGACAAACTTGGGGACCACCGCCGAGAGTTTCTCAGTTTTCTGCATGGGATGGGACCATATGTTATTAAGGAAATCACAGATGGTGGCGCAGTGCAGTTGGTAAAGTTAAATGGAGAACCTTTCCTGAGAAAAGTGAATGGCAGTCGATTGAAGCCATTCACGGGTGGCCCGACTATCTGACTAGCCAACAGAAGCACAGTCTTAGCGCTCCAGGCAGCTAAAAGGAGGCACGGGACTATAAACAGGTTCAAGGAAGTAGTTCAGCTACAATAGTTTTGAACAACGTGTCAAGCAGCTGCTTAGTGCATTACCGATCTTGTAGCAGTTCAAGTAGAGTTGGGAGGTCTCCGAGCAAAGATCTCCACACCGACAGAGTGACTCGAGGGTGAGTCACGATGTTTGCGTTGGGGGCCTATTGGGCATGGGATTCCCAAAGGAAATTTTTGGGGCTTAAAGCCCAGTTTTTGGTTAAAAGTTGTAAATCTGATGTAAACACTTTGTATTTTGTGGGCGCAGAGTGCGAAGTTGTAAATGAGTCATAGGGTTGTCCACCCTCAATTTTGTAATGTAATGTCAGCTTTAGAGATATACCCATGGTCCATGGACCATGGGATTGTATAAATAGAGAAAGGCTCTAAGTAGTTGAGACATAATAGAATTAGAAGGAATTATGATGGAATAAAAGGATAGCGAAAGATCTAAGTGTCGAGTCGAGTCTTTGAGTTGTAGAGTAGGAGAAGGCTTTGCAGCTAAGTGCACAGAGGCCTAGTAGTCTGCAGCTAAGTGTGTGGACCCCTGCAGCTGAGTGCGTAGGGCGAGTCGAGTTTGTAATTGTTGAAGCATTAATAAAGAGAAGTTTTACATCAATTCTATGTATTTATTTCTTGTTTCCTGTATTGAATATATTGGGTATAAATTGCATTTATGTTGTCTATATGGTGCGCGAACATATCTGATTGTTGATTAAGTAAATGTGAGATAAGGTATATGTTTACGCGAAAGCATATCAAACCCTAGTTAGGGTTGCACGAAAGACGATCCTAACAGATCGAGAAGGTCTCGCAGGTCAAGATAGTGCGCGAAGCAACCTGCATGAAGGTAGGCACAGTTGGATTAAATCAACCCCTCAGACATTTCCAGGGTGCGGAAACTTGGTTCCAGCATGCCCCCATACTTCTTTGGGTGATACTTCAGTCCGCACACTGAGGGCGGACGCCGAAAGGGCCAGCAGTGTAGGGATTTGTTTGGCTAATTAACTCTGAACTTGGGTCATACCCCCTTAAGTCAACAAAGATTTTAGTTGTGTGGGTGCCTCCACTCGTCCTCCTGTCTACTCTTCTATAACATCCTAAAGCTCTGCATGAGGCTCCTCCTTAGGAACTAAAATCTCCCCTTCTTGGGGATACTCAACTCTAGCTCTAGAGGGCATCTCATAGCATTTTCCTCATCAAATTTGACATCTCTCCTCACTATTATCACCCTAATTGAGGGAAAATACACCAAATAATTATGTAGTGTCTCTGTGTATCCTACAAAAACTCCCATCTCAGTTGTAGGCTCAAGTTTCTTCCTTCTATCCTTGGATACATGACAATACAAAGTAGCTCCAAAAATTTGAAAATGAGATACATTTATCTTTCTCCCAGAGAAAGCTTCTTCAGGTGTGGTCATGCCAAGTATTCTATGAGGGCTCATGATCTGTAAATAAACTATGGTGTTGCATGTTTTTCTCCATATATGCAATAGCAGCCCTTGATTATGCAACATGGCTCTTGTTGCTCCCACTATGATTTTGTTTTTCCTTTCAGCCACCCCATTTTTTGTGGGTTATGGGGTGCTATCAGTTCTCTTCTGATACCCTCTTTGGCACAAAAGTCCTTGAAGATGCTAGAAACAAATTCTCCTCCATTGTACCTTCTCAGAGCTTTCAATTTCTTACCATTATCCTTTTCAACCAATGCTTTGAAGTCAACAAATTTTTTAGAAAACTTCAACCTTCTTCCGCGTGAAGAATATCCAACATTTTCTAGAAATTCATCAACAAAAATCACATAATAGCTATGTTTTGTTGTAGACGTTGTAGAAAATTGTCCACATATAATAGAGTGGACTCGCTCCAAGACTACTCGAGCTCTGCTATCATGACCATGGAAGGTGGATTTAACGTATTTCCCCAATGTGCATCCCTTGCAAACATCATGTTGGTCAAGGGTGCATTTCATTAGACTGGTGGTAATTTGCTGAATTATTTTTTTAAGGCCCCGTGGTGTAAGTGTCTCATTCGCCTATGCCAGAGTTCTCTAAGATCTTGATTCTACACCTTTTCTTCTTTTCTACTCAATTCAGCGCAAGATTCCACCTCAATTTTGTAGATATTTTTTACTCTAACTCCAATTTGTTTTAGTTTCTCGATAGCTACATGTCTCGGAAAGGATTTCTTCTTACTAAAAACAACATCATAGCCTTTATCCTCCAATACAGCTACAGAGACCAAGATATTCTTCATCCCATGTACATACATGAAATCTTTTAGATGAAGCATGGAGACTTACTCCCTCTTAAAGGTTACGATACCAATTCATTTGGTACTGCACCACCCATCATCCCCAAGTTCTATGTGCATCTGGAGATCCTTATCCTCTGGACTATTGCATAATTATTTGCATTCTCATCATATAGAACGAGGCACTTGAATCTAGATACCACACACTCCCCATTATAGTGCTCTCCATGCATGCAATCAGGGTGAGGTCTAATTCGAATTGTGAGGAAAGTGCTTCACCTCCTAAAAGCTTCTTGTTAGAATTCTTGTGTGGACACTTTGTTGCATAGTGATCAAATTCATGGCAATGAAAACATTTTATCCTACTTAAGTCCTTATTCTTTCCATTGTTTTGGTTGGTCTCTGGTTTTTTTTGGGCCTTCTTTTCCTTGCCATTCTTTCCCTTTCCAACCAAGGAAAAATTCTCTTCCTCCTCAAATTTGTATGTTACTCCATCTCTATATTTCCACTGAAATTATTCTTGTACCAGATCGAACCAGAGTCTCTCCCAATTTGGAAATTTGTCCCTTCCATTTACAGAGACTTGGTAGTTGTGCTAGGATTTTGGAAGGCCTAGGAGAGCTCGGCTCACTAGTTCTAAAGAGGAAATATTTTCTCCAAATCCTCCAAGATCATCTTGACACTGAGTGAGCTTGGAGAGGTGATGTGGAATGGTTTCTCCTTTCTGCATGTGGATGTTTTTTAGCTTGTCCCTCAATGCCAATTTCCTAGCATCACTACCATTTTCAAATAGCTCAGTGAGAGTATTCCAAATAACAAATGGAGTCTCTTTTCCATGTAAAATTGATATTGCGTGGTCTTTCACACCCTCCAGGATGATCCTCCTAGCTTTTGTGGTATCCTTTTACCAGTGGAATAAATGTTGTGCATCTGATACTGTTGGCTTTGGAATCTCAGTTTTGGTGTACTCCAGCACACCATTATCATCGAGAATTGCTTCCATCATGTCCTTCTAGGCTATGAAATTTGAGGTTCCCTCAAGGGAATACTCCAATCTCAACGTATTAAAAGACATTTTCCTACACAGAAGAAAACTACTTCACTAAATCTACAAATTGAAATCTCTGAAGGAGAGGTTATATAGGTTGGTTTCTAGTATGATTTCTACTTTGATACCTTGTAGAAATTAATATAAATTTTCTACTACAGATGCAATTGAACTTAAATCAAGAGATTACAAATTTCCTCTACTATTATGCAGAATGGAAATCACAATTTAGAAACACATGTAATGGCGTGCAACCATTAAAATGCCACAATAATACAAGGGAACCCAACTAGGAAAAACACCCTCGTTGTTTTTCATTAATCATAGGTGAATGAGAAACTATTGCAATATCTTGCTTCGAATCTGAAATATACCCTGCATTTTAAACCTATTCTCTTATTGATTGTCCTACTCTGGCGAACACTTAGCCAATTCAAGACCCCATCTTGCTCCTATTTCCTTGCACAATCCTAGAGGAAATTAGCTCCTAAAAGATAGGAATTTTGTATTATTTCCTTGCGCAATTCCCAAGGAATTATTCACCTACTTAACTTCTAAGCCTTTACACTCAACCAGTATACAATTGATGATTACATTGTGTCTTTTCCTCCACTCCAACTAGGAAATTCGAATTCCATGCATGTCTGGGATATTTTTAGCTGATTGACTAGTTTAACTGAGAGATCACTGAATTAACAATAGTTCTACTACTCAAGTAATGTTCAACTAACTCAACTAGGTACTTGAGCTCAGTTAATTGAGTCAAACTGAAAATAATTGAACTAGATTGCTAAGATTTAGCAATCACTACATGCACAACTCTACTTCTATCCTATAACTCGAATTTACTAAGTAAACTAGTAGACAAAGCCATGTCACACAAGTTAAATGCAATCAAAGTCATATTGTTGATGTGGAAAATCGAATTACTAAATTTGACTAAGGCACAAGTCAAATTTAGCCTTTCTTGCTACAATATCTAAGAATCACAATGCACAAAAGGAGAACACAAGATTTACCCTATGAAAACCCATTTGGGGAAAAACTCAACAACCTTTTCCTTAGATAAATTCTTCAGTTCAACAAGAGATACATCTAATGCAGCTAGTCAATTATGACATCAATAAAATCAACAAGTTATGGTCAAACATAGTCTCTAGCCTTCAAGTCAAGTTAAACTTCAGCTCTACAAAATTTTGGCCTTCTCAGATCTACCCAGAATTTCGACCTACCTAGAAAACTACCTAGAAATTCAGCCTGTCTAAAAACTACTGCCTAGAAAGAGTCACATGTGCAAAAAATTAGAGAGAGAAATGTAAGCTAGAGAGAGATATTCATCCTTCTTCTTTTCATCCTTCTTCTTCCTATTATCCTTCTCTTGGATGCCTAGAAATTTTCTTCTTGTGTGATGTTCGAATGGTGCTCTTGTAGACGTTGAATTCAATTATATAGTGATATACCTATCTAGAATGGGTGTGTCTCTTCGTTGGACCAACTTAACTTTGGGGAGGGGAGACTTGACTATCTTGGAGCAAAAAAATCAAGTTTCAAATTTTGAAAATTTCTATTTTAAATCTGACATGAAGAAAATATCTTATACAAATTCTTTCAATGGATAAATAATCAAAATGACATGAAGAACATGACTTACAAATTCTTTTTACATTACAAAGACAAAAATATAATTATGAAGATCGACCATAGTTACAAAAATTAAACATAGTTAATAGTTATTCCTTTTATAACTATCATATCCTAATTGCTCAAATCTCCCCCTTTGACTTTCCTTCAACATTGAGCACTTAGCCTTTCATTCCCCATGACCTAAGACTAATACCAAAAGCTTAAATCCCTTAGAAACCTATTTGGAGGCCATGATCATTTCCATTTATCTTGCCACGTGTTTCAGCCACCACTTCATTTCCTCGTCACTTTTTTGTTAGGTGTGTGTTATATTATTTCCACGACTAGTCGCACACGTGAGGGGATCAAAAGGAGCGGGCGCAAAAGCCCCCCTTGTTCATTGTGTTGGGCGTAGCAAGGGAATCACAGGGGGGCGCTACCCCCCTGTCAGGGGATTTTAGGGGGGTGGTAGCCCACCTATACTTGGTCTAGGGCAACACCCCGGGAAAAAAAAATTGGACCCTATTTTATGAGGGCGGACCTACCTATGGTTTTATGCATGGTTTTGGGCATGATGGTTTTCTGCCCATGGCATTTTGTAGATCTAGTCAAGGGAACTATGGTTAAGTTCTAATTTAGGGTTAATGGATTAGGGTTTATGAATGCTTCGGCATGTATATATATGTATTGTAACATTGAAACGAACATAATGAAAAATCAATCTGATAGTCCCAATTTTGGGATCCAAGGGGAATCTATGTGTATATCTATTTTATGTTTTATGTTCTCGTCATTGTTTATTTTTTGTTTTTAAAATTCGTATGCAAGTAATATCTGTACAGGGTTAAAACCTACATTTCGTATCAGAATTGTTTCGCTTTAAGGGGATGTATTTGTAATGGTATGGTAGAAGGTATGTCTAATTTCTCTCTGGATTTTGATTTTTGTGAACATTGTGTATATGGGAAGCTAAATCGAGTGAGTTTCCCCTCTTGTGCTAAGAGGGTGAAAGGGATATTAGAGCTTGTGCACAGTGATGTGTTTGGACCCGTGCCGATTCCATCACTGGGTAAGTTTGTGTACTATGTATCATTTATAAATGACTTCTCAAGGAATACATGGATATATTTCCAAAGGAAGAAATATGAAGTTTTGACAAGTTTAAAGAATTTAAGGCTCTAGTGGAAAACCAAACAGAGAAAAGATAAATGTATTGAGGACAGATAATGGTGGAGAGTTCTGCAAGAAGGAATTTTAAGAGTTCTATAAGAAGCATGGTATAGAACAGTAGAGGACTGCTCCATACACACCTCAACAAAATGGAGTTGCAGAAAGAATGAACAGGACATTGATGGAAACGACAAGAAGCATGCTCAGTGGTGTCGGGTTAGGATAGGAATTATGGGCAGAGGTGGTGGAAACTGCATGTTACCTGGTTAATAGATCACCTTCATCAACATTGGAGGATAAGTCTCCACATGAGGTATGGACTGGTAAGTAACCCTCTCTTTCACATCTGAGGGTATTTGGCTGTGATGCATATGTACACGTTCCAAATGAGAAAAGAACCAAGTTGGATGGTAAATCTGACAGGTGCATATTTATTGGGTATAAGGATGGTTTAAAAGGTTATAAGATTTGGAACCCAAAAACAAGGAAGGTTGTTTATAGCCGAGATGTGGTGTTTAGAGAGATGAAAGGTGTTGTTAAACATGGAATCCTATTAAAGGAAACTAAGAAGATAGAGTTTGAGCTAAAGAAGGAAGAATCGGACTCTACAGCAGAATAGGAATCAGAATATTAAGAGCCACAGACTCCAGTTGTGAGAAGATCAGTTTGAGAAAGAAGGAAGCCAGAAAGGTATAGTCCATCTACTTCTTGTTCAAATTTTGCTTTATCTATTAATGATGATGATCCCATAACTATTAGGGAGGCAGTAGATTTAGAGGGTGGAAAACTCTAGAAAGAGGCCATGGTTGATGAAATGGCATCTTTGGACAAAAATGAGGTTTGGTATCTGGTGGAGTTGTCGGTTGGAAGGAAACCCATTGAACAAAAATAGGTGTTTAAAAAGCTAGGTTGATAGAAAAATGTTATTCCCGAGTGCTGAGAATTCATTTTGGTGATATTTTTTCTCCTGTTGCCAAGGTAGATCTATTAGATTACTTTTATCCATTACTACTGCTTTTGATTTTGAGGTAGAATAGATGGATTTGAAGACAACATTTCTTCACAAGGATCTAGAAGAAGAGATCTACATGAAGCAAACTAAAGGCTTTGCGGTGAAGCAAAAGAAAGAATTGGTATGCAGGTTAAAAGAATCTTTGTATGGGTTAAAATAGTCACCAAGGATGTGGCATCATAAATTTGATACATTTATATGCGGACTTGGCTTCACCATAAGCAAGGCGGACCACTGTGTGTATTTTAAATTAATTTGTGGCCATGTTATTTATCTGGTCTTGTATATGGATGATATGTTGTTGATTGGAAATGACAAAGAAATTATCCAGGATTTGAATACCCAATTGTCCTCCAAATTCTACATGAAGGATCTTGGTGGCGCTACAAAATATATTTTGGGCATGGAAATTAAATGAGATCATGCAAAGGCGAAGCTCTGGTTAAAACAGAGGAAGTATGTCGAGACAATACTGCAGAGGTTTAATATGCAAGATAGTAAACTGGTGAAGGTTCTTAATCCTATAGGTGTAAAGTTCTTTGTTGAACAGTGTCCCAAGACACAAGAAGAGGAAGAGGACATGTCTCGTGTTCCATATGAAAGTGGATTCCATAGCCTAATGTATGCAATGGTTTGTACTAGACCAAACATTACACATGCAGTGGGAGTATTGAGCAGGTTTATGTTGAAATCGGTGAAGGAGAATTGGACTGCAGTGAAGTGGATTTCTGGTATTTGTGTGGCACTAGTGATTATGGTTTGTGCTACCAAGGAAGACTAGGATTGGACAGAGGTTTGGACATTCATGGCTTTGTTGATGCAGATTGTGTTATAGATATGGATCAAAGAATATCTACAGGTGGTTATGTGTTTAACGTATTTGGAGGTGCATTCAGTTGGATGAGTAAGAGACATTTTGTAGTGGCACTTTCAACTACAGAAGAACAATACATGGAAGCCACTCATGCAAGAAAGAAAGCAGTTTGGTTGCAGATATTTTTTTCAAGTATGGGGTTTGTACAACAAACTATAAGGATATATTATGATATCCAAATTATTTTCTTGGCAAAGAACCATGCTTATCATTCAAAGAAAAAGCAAATTAATGTTCAGTATCACTTTGTGAGGGACATGATTGAGGACAAAAAGGTGTTGTTGGTAAAGGTGGACACTTTGAAGAATGTTGCAGATGCATTGACGAATTCTATGAGCAGTGAGAATTTTTCTTGGTGTAGAGAAACAACATGCATTGTAGGGTTATACCAATGACTCAGCCCTCCTTGTGACCCCGTGTGTGTAAAATAAAACAAAAAGTGGGATAATGTTGGTTTTGTGTTATATTCTTTCCACAACTAGGTGCATGTGCAGGGCAGGGTCATAGGGGGGGTGATAACCCCCCCTGTTTGTTTCACTGGGCACAGCAGGGGGGGGCAGCCCCCCCTTTCAGGGAGTTTTAGGGGGGTTGTAGAACCCTTGTACAGGGTCTGGGGCAACGCCCTAGGAAAAATAAAATGGACCCTATATTAGGTGGGCAGACCTACCTATGGTTTTGTGCATGGGTTTTGCACATGGTTTTTGGCATGATGGTTTTCTACCCATGGTATTTTTGTAGATCCGGTCAAGGGAACTATGGTTAAGTTCTAATCTAGGGTTAATGGATTGGGGTTTATGAATGCTATATATATAAATATATATAATATATAATATATATATATATATATATATATAATATATATATATATTGTAACATTGAAAGGAACATAATGAAAAATCAATCTGGTAGTCCTAGATTTGGGATCCAGGAGAAATCTCTATGTATATTTGTTTTATATTTTATATTCTTGCCATTGTTTATTTTATGTTTTTAGAATTCGTATGCAAGTAATTTGTGTACAGGGTTAAAACCTACATTTTCTATGTTCCAACATTGTCTTAAGGTGGTGGTTTTATCAATGCTTAGGCTTTAACATCTAAGTTCTTGATGGTTATGTGTTATAACCTAGGGCTAGGTCTACCTACCATCATTTTCTACTTATTGTTTTGTTGTTCATCGCTATGTCACTTACCACTAGTTGTTTGTCACCAGTGCCCAAACATTATGTCTGGGCAGTGGGTAGTGGTCAATTAATTTCAAGTCCACTACTTTTCCAAAATCTATTAACATTGTAAGACTCTACTAAACAACCTCCCAGCGTCAGTCCCAAGGCTCTGCCACATCATCTTCCATGTAATTTCTTACCACGTATCATGCCATGTGTTGGCTTAGTGGGTCCTAACCCAAGTTTAGAGTTAAGTTTTTCAAACAAATCCCTACACTACTGGCCCTTTCAACATCAACCCACGAAGCGCGGACTGAAGTCTCACCCGAAGCAAGATTGGGGGATGCTAGAACCAAGTTTCTGCACTCGGAGATGAGCACGATGTCGTTTTATGCCCTAAATCTTCCTTCATGTAGATCAATAAGCCCGTAAGGCTTATCGATATACCTTCATTTTATTCACCTTTAGACCTTTGCGAAGGTCTACGACTGTCTTTCACGGACCCTAAACAGGTGAATCAACCACTTATGTGCCTCTGTGATTACTCCTAATTCTATATTTACCCAGATCGGCTTAAGTGTTCAATAACTTTAACATGCAACAAGATATTCTTCGCGTAAACAATTATTATTACTTGTGTTCATATGATAATGTAAATTAGGTAAAATTGCACATCAATATAGTAATAATTCATAAACCCATCATTCATTATAACATAATAGCGCATTCATTCATAACAGAAATAAATATCCGAAACATAGGAATTGTTGGAATAATCTCTTTATTAATACTTCAGTTCTTCTTACAGACTCAAGACTTCCCTCCGCACTTAGCTACAGGGTTCTGCGCATTCTGCTGTGGACTCTAATCTAGGCCTTTGTGCACACAGCTGCAGAGCCTCTCTTCTACTCTAAGGCTTCTTCGTTCTTTCTTCTACTGACCCATTACATTCATCTTCATTGATATCTACTATGTCTTAGACTCTCTAAGACTCTCCTTTTTATACGATCCCATGGTCCGCGGACCATGGGTAGATCTACCAAAGCTGACACAACTTACATAAAAGAAGGGTAAAACCCTTTATGACACTTTACTATCTATGCACTCCGCGACCACAACTTGCAGAGACTTTACATTCTTTACAACAAAACTTGGGCTTTTTGCCCCAAAACTTGGGCTTTTCCCCCAAAATTGACCCTAGGGGACCCTATTCCAATAGGCCCCCAATGCAAATATCGTGACTCGCCCCCGAGTCACTCTGTTGGTGTGGAGATCTTACTGCAGAGACCTCCCAATTCTACTTACTGCTACCTCAACCACGCTCTTCGTGGCTACCTACTTGATCTACTCCACCAACTACTTTGTTGTTGGTCCTGCATTGTCTTCCTTTATCTTTTGTTGCATTCTCTACAAGCTTGCCAACTTCTCCTCAATGGTGGTAGAGATAACATAGCCCTCATCCAGCCAAGATCCCAACCTAGCCTTGATGACCACCTCTTTCCTTTGCGCTTCCTCCATCTGTTCGAGCAACTGTTTTGACTCATGCAGCTTGTCCAGTCACTGTGATATAGTGATGGTGTGCACCGTCACTCTTGCTTGATCATATTGTTGCTGCAATTCACAATCTTCTGTGTTTAACCTCTGCAAGTTAGGATCTTCCTGGAGCGCCATGAATACCTCCATGGACTACTCAAAGAGCGTGGTGCAATCTACCGCCGCGACATCTACTAATGTGACTCCATCCTTTAGAGTTGCTTCGCGTTATTCTCTGACCTCTAATGGATTTGAACGTTGGGACTTCAACTCGAGCTCTGTTATCTTCAGGTTCAGTTCAAATTGAACCTTAGCCACTTCCATCTCCGTGTCGCGCACACCTACAGCCAACTTCCTAATCTTTGTGTCCACCGATTCTTCCTTCGGGATATGCATTTCAAGGACTGTTCTACATGCCTCGACCACCACGGCTGCAGTTTGTTCGTTTTGCACCTGAACTTTCTTCCATGCTTCCAGCGCGGTTGTTTTAATGAACATCTGTTTGTTGTTGACCTTATACTTGTAGATCATGCTCAGCATGTGCTACTTCCGGGCCTTAATCTTTGCGATCACACCTACTTGAAATCTGTGAAGGAACTCACTGGGGAGCATGGCCAAGTTGAGGCCCACATTCTTTAAAGTGTTGTAAATAGCCATGTCAGCAGTCGCCTCCATGTCCAAAGATCAATCAAGTAGCGCGACTACCTGAAGATCCATCAACCAAACCATATCCACTGCTTGAGTGGTCCCCGGTGCCAAACTAGTTGATGCAGTGCTACTCTATCCTGCACTTGCCTTAAGCCTAGTTGTTTGGATCTGTAACTCATGCAGACCCACCTATATGGCGACTAATGCTTGCTTTTTCTACTGTTTTTGTATCCCGCACATTATCTCCAATATCATCCAAGTCGCCCTCCGTCAAAGTAATTGGGTCTAGTGACGACTGTTAGGACTCTGAATTGTCTACTTTTGACCCTACATTTTGTTATGATATTACTCTTTTTAGCCTATGAATTGAAACCCTTGATATCATTTTTGACCTCATCATCCCAAGGTATGAAGTAACTCTCCTCATTTTCTATATGATTAATTATTCAACACATATTCATGTTATCTTTACAATTAATCTTTGGAAATTAGCTAAGTCGCTGACAGTTGATTGGAATTGTTCAAAGTTCACAGAATCATGATTCACAGTTGCTGCAACACCAGGAACAACAATTATGCGGTTGCTGCAACACCAGAAGCAGCAACTGACTAAAGTGTGAAATGTCTTAATTCGCAACAGCAACTGTCCAAAGCTGGCAAGACTATACTCGGCCGATGATGATAAAGCAGGATCAAGTCAATCCAGCCACAGAGGCGGGAACACTAGGAATAGCAAGAAGTATTTTAAGGGACGGTTAAGATGTACCGAATCAGCAACAACAGCAGAGTAACCAAAGATAGCATGAGGAATCCGAGGAAATAGATGAAGATCATCCGTTTTGCAACAGCGGAAAGGACCGATTAACCAAGGATGACAAAGATAATATATGGTTGTAACAGTATGCTGTAACGGGAATCAATTTCCTATTTTTGTACAAAATAATTAAACTGTAGGACAATCTATTGTAATAGATGTCTCCTCTATAAAGAGGAGACATCTACAGTTGAAAGACTAGTGTGTGATACTGAATCATTGTAGTGCTGAAGGTCAGAACTTCTGTTGTAATTGAACTCTTGGCAGATGAATAAATTTTTGTTCTGAGCATTTCAATTTAGTATTTGTGTGCAGGGGAATCTTGTGAGAGGGACAGGACCCACCTTCTTCACAAGATTCACCCATTCCTTTCCTGTTAAGTGTGTGTTAATTCTGTATGTGTTTAGCCTTGCTTCTGGTATTTTCCTTTTGTTGATATGTTGTTCCTTTCATCGATTGGCGCTGTGAGAAGTGTGTCACCGGTGAATAGGATTTTGGTGTGTATTGGCGACTGATCACAGAGGCAGGTGCTGGGCGTCCTTATTCTGAGGACAGGGTCCTGGTCCTCTGTTACAAACAGCCATCATTTTTCTGTTGATTTGTTACCTTTACTTAATTTCATTTCATTTCTGCAATAGTTTAAGACTGCTGTAACACAGAGTAAGTGTTTGATAGGAATTAGAATTGTTTTACTACAACTTTTAATGCTTTTGAAATTAAAGTACATACATTACGAGGTCACCTTTGAAATAAAAGGACTTTCCCGGGTTGACAAATTAATGTGGTGCTCGATTGTTAATCAATAACAATTCGAGCGACCAACATTTTGTTGCTGATTCGGTACATCTTAACCATCTTAATGCGTTCCCTTTTAGTGTTGCTAGAAACAATTTTAACTTCTGAGCAGGAGTTACATAATCATAACTTCTACACAGTAACGGTGCCAAAATGTTGGTTGCTCGAATTGTTATTGATTAACAGTCAAGCACCACATTAATTTGTCAACCCGAGAAAGTCCTTTTATTTCAAAGGTGACCTCGTACTGTATGTACTTTAATTTAAAAAGCATTAAAAGTTGTAGTAAAACAATTCTAATTCCTATCAAACACTTACTCTGTGTAACAGCAGTCTTAAACTATTGCAGAAATGAAATGAAATTAAGTAAAGGTAACAAATCTACAGAAAAATGATGCCTGTTTGTAACAGAGGACCAGGACCCTGTCCTCAGAATAAGGATGCCCAACACCTGCCTCTGTGATCAGTCGCCAATACACACCAAAATCTTATTCACTGGTGACACACTTCTCACAGTGCCAATCAATTAAAGGAACATCATATCAGCAAAAGGAAAATACCAGAAGCAAGGCTAAACACATACAGAATTAACACACACTTAACAGGAAAGGAATGGGTGAATCTTGTGAAGAAGGTGGGCATGTCCCTCTCACAATATTCCCCTACACACAAATACTAAATTGAAATGCTCAGAACAAAACTTTATTCATCTGCCAAGAGTTCAATTACAACAGAAGTTCCGACCTTCAACACTACAATGATTCAGTATCACACACTAGTCTTTCAACTATAGATGTCTCCTCTTTATAGAGGAGACATCTATTACAATAGATTGTCCTACAGTTTAATTATTCTGTACAAAAATAGGAAATTGATTCCTGTTACAGCATACTATTACAACCATATATTATCTTTGTCATCCTTTGTTAATCGGTCCTTTCCGCTGTTGCAAAACGGATGATCTTCGTCTATTTCCGCGGATTCCTCATGCTATCTTTGGTTACTCTGTTGTTGTTGCTGATTCAGTACATCTTAACCGTCCCTTAAAATACTTCGTGTTGTTCCTGGTGTTCCCGCGTCTGTGGGTAGATTGACTTGATCCTGCTTTATCATCATCGGCCGAGTATAGTCTTGCCAGCTTTGGACAGTTGCTGTTGCGAATTAAGACATTTCACACTTTAGTCAGTTGTTGCAACCAAATCCTCCTTTTATCTTTTTTTGTGGTCCTTCCTTTTCTTGCTCCCTATAACGCTTGACCTGGAAGGGAGTGCTCTCCTACTGGTCTCCGCCGCCCTACTCTAACTACTCTTCTTCCTCCATTTGGGGTGAGGGAGACTTCTAACTCCTTTCGGAGCCGCCCTCTTTTTTCTCTACTTGATATTTTGCAGTGTGCTCCGCTTCTACCCAGGCCTTCTCCTCGGCCTCTTTCTTCCTCCTCTCAGCCAACAGCTGAACCTTCTGCCTGGCCACTTCTTTTTTCTTTTTCTTTGCAAACTTGTTAGTCCCAGCGGCCTTGTCAGATGCAACAAGCCATTCTGCTGGCCAGCACTTGATGACCTCTGCAATAACGTCATCCGTGGCCAGATAGGGTAAGTTGAACCATTTCTAGTCAGGGTCCTTGCGCCCAGATGTAAATATGGTGGAAGTCTGCTTTGAACTCCACATACCCTGACAGTTGCTCAAACACGATTGATGACAACTGCATCTTTTGTTTGATGGCCATGCGAATACTTGCCTCCATCAGCAGCCAAAAGACTTTTCTTTCTGTTACCCATGCAGCATCTTTGGTTTCCCAAAGAGATGTGAACTTTGCTTCTTCCGGTAAATCCTTCTTCACAGGAGGAAATTGGCTATCCTCCGACAAATCCCATGCAACCAACACAATTCAAAGCAACATCCACAAATAGTGAAATGTCTTACTATTGTTTTGTGCCTCTCTGCAGCCCGCGAGGAACTCAATACACAAGTAGCGCGCCCAGTTGAACTGTACGCCCTCCACGCACTAGGCTGCCAATGAAATTACTGGTACCAGCACCTCATTCACGTGGCACTTTCGCATAACTTTGCTAGCCAAAATCTGCATGGCAATCTTGACTGCGGGGTCAGTAATGCTGGTAATTGAATACCCACATGGAATTTTGACAAGTTTAAACTTGTCCTTCATATTCTCAGTGTGGTTGTGCTCGCTCATTTTTCCGCTAAACGGCTTGGCCAGATTTAGTCCTGAATGCGGTAATAATGTGATCCGATGGATCGGCATATCTGTGATAGGGATTGAGTCATTTAACCACAAGCACCGTCATGCACCAAGCACAGTAGCTGCTTAATGACAATTAGGTTGATATTTGACCGATGATAGTGTGGCACCCATAATAGGTTCAACAACCCTGACTTGTTGACTCTACGAATCTATTCCATCAGCTCCAATGCAGTGACACTAGACTCCTTATAGAAAACCCTCTGCATGAAGGTTTTAGTAGCAAGGTGGGGGAACCGCTCATGGTCCACAAAATCCCAGTCTTCAAGCTTCAAGTGTGGGATCTGTGCCAAGCGTGGACCTTCAAAGGTGATATTCTCCGGCAACAGGGGTGTGTTGAGGGAGAATTGTCTGGCATCTGGGTCCTTCAGGACCTTCACCTTGCCCTTTCCTAGAGGGATATACTCTGGTAGCTTAGAAATAGGATCCACCCCCTCAATGTCAATATCCTCCGCTCCCTCCTCTGCTTCCAGATCGACCACCTTCCCCTTCTCCTTTGCGCTCGACGTTTCTTTCCTTTGGGCCTCGGTAGCTGCATGTTTCCTCAGTGACTCACGCATCAGCATCGGTTGCTTTTGCTTATCCTTCTTCAGCTTGGGGACCTCTCTCATTGGCGTAGGCTTCAGCCTAGGCAACCTCGGAAATGTAGGCACTGTTGTTGGAACCTCCATACTCACAACCTCAGGGGAAGCTCCCTCAGAAGCAACAGTCTCTCCAACGCTTGTAGTTTCTGGGAGCCCTGGTCCTAACATGATGTCACGGATAAGCTTTATGTCTGACTCGGAATACTGAACGAACATGAGGCTTGTGATCAAATCCTCAAAGAACTCATAGTTCATGTGCAACAGACAGCACAACTCATAAATTCCTAGAATGAAAGTGTTTCTCATTGGAAAACCACCTGTAATTTATAGGTGAATTTGAGTTCAAATTTGACCGTTCCCCTCAAAATCCGTCCATAAATGCAATATTGGCGGCAGATTGATTTCCAAATATTTCACTCTTGATTTCAGCCTTAAATGCCTGAAATTTCAATCACCCTCTCCTCCTAACCGTCTTCTAGCAGTCAAATTGTAAGATTCATCCTAAGGTCCTCTAACATCACTAAATTTCTCTAATTTTAAATATAATAAAACAGGAAATAACTTATTTCTAACTAAACATTTAATTGATAATAATTTAGCATTAAAATTTATAACCCACAATTAAATAAGTAAGAGTTTCATTGCAATCACTTACATGACTAATCTATAAACAGAGGAATACATGTTCCAATAGCTTAGTTGAGATGCCCCTGAGCTCCTGGCCCTGTTGGGATGCTCCTCTTCACTACCAACTGGTGCTAATTTACGATAGCATCAGATGTGTTCTAGCCACGAAATTTGGTGGAGAGGTTGGGGCACATGAGATATCCAATACCTAGAAAGGGTTTGGGCAGATTCTAAACAGTTCAGAAGATATTAAAATAATTAATATTTTAATGGAGTAAAATATTAATGTGGATTAATATGAAACTGTGTTAGAATGGTCCAAAATACATGGATCAAGACAGATCTAATCTTAGCCATTGATTAGGGACTTAATCTCGGCCATTGATATGTCAACAGGAAAAGTATAAGAGGAGGCTTGAGGTTCACTTGGAGAATACACCAAATGATCAGTTATTTTATTCTCTAGAGCGGGGTTTGCTAAGAGAGATAGAATCGGTGATCAGGAGAGCAGCTAAGGGCCATTGAGTACAAAGAAACAGAGAGGGCAGAGATTGTGCTGGGAGAGCAGCGCAGCAGCTAAGGAGGGTGACACAGAGCCAGCAAGGCCCCACGCAGGGCCACGCAGAGGTAGCCAAGTGCTGCGCAGAGCACCAGAGGGGCCAGCGTAGCTGATGCAGAGGCTCCCAGAGCTGACGCAGGGTCTCTTGGGGCTGAGGTAAGCCTAAAAAGGCTAACGCAGGGCTAGCATGAGACAAAGACGGGCTGACACAGTCCAGTTTAGACAAACGCTAGGTTACAGAGTATTTTTGTGCTGAGGAGCTACTGGAAGAATTTTTCGGGGTTTCAGCCAGGAGATTTCTCTCAAACTGTGAGGTGTAGCTACTAAGGAAATTATTTATTGGGTAGGCCAATTTCGGCACCCAGATTGTACTTTGATATTTCTTAATAAGAAGACCAATTCCATGAATCTAATCTCATAATCTCATATACTTCACCAATTCCATGAATCTAATCTCATATTCTTCTACTGTATGATTTCCCTGTACCAAGGCATGGAAGGCTCCTACATGTTTTTCTTCATAATATGCTGGTAGGTACCTTTTTCCTGAATCTCTCCTCAAATAACTCCCAAGTAACTGTCCGGAGTGAGGTGTATTTGATGCTTTAATTTTCCCCACCAATTCAAAGCACTATCTCTGAGTTGCAATATTGCTATTCTAGCTTTTGAATTGGAATTATAATCCCTTAGTGTGAAGCACATTCTCATTCCTTCTAACCAGGCTTCTGCACATTCGCTAGCATGGCCTCCAACAAACTCTGGGAACTTAATCTTTTGGAGCTCCCTAGTAATGTCCTCGCTTGGAGGTCCTCTATCAGAGTCTCTTGATCCCTCAAGATTTCCTAACTCTGATGGAGGGTGCTCAGCTTCCACTTCAATTTTTTGGCGCCCTTTTAAGGTCTCATTAATTGCTTCTTGGGAACGCAAGATGAGAGTCAGATCTGGTGAAGGTAATGGGTTATTTGTAGTAGGTCCTTGTGATGACTCTCCTTGACCTTGATTTCTTCGCGTCCTCACCATTTTGAATTGTTCAATATCTGTATGATACGTAATACTTATTAGCACAACTTAGGGCTTGGTCAATACTTACTCGGCTCACACATGTTTTGCATAATGATAGGTGCAAGTTTTCCTTTTGTTATGCTTGTAAATGACTATTTCTAAGATTGAGAATATAACTGCGGGTCTACTAAATCCTCTCCCACCACGCACTGCTAGTCACCCTCAATATCTTTAGATATCCCTAAACAATCATCCTAAATCCGTCTTATACATTTTGAGCATTCACATAAACATTAACTTACCATTTTTTATTTTTTATTATTTTTTTCCCATTATTATAACTAGGTGTCCTCTTGAAGTTCCATCACTAATGTTATATTAGTTTTCAAAGTGGATGCCTAGCTGTCTCAATCAACTCAATATTGACATTATTGTTAGATATATACTATCTAATTGATGTATATAGAATGGCTAGTGCTACATGTTTTAAGATAATGATATTGTATATTGTAAGTGATTCTATCATACAAACCAATTGTTGTTCACATTTGACAACTTTAATGTATTAAAATCTACTAAAAAGAAAAGAGAAATATGTTTTGTGCAATGCAATGGAGTTGGGTGTTAAAGTTTCAAAAGATAGATTTATTTTTTTTGTTAACTACTCAAAACCACTACATTCCCCCACATATATATATATATAATATATATATATATATATGCTATTTTAAATTAAATAACATTATACTCTACTTTATTTACTATAATATTTAAAAATTCTCAATTCTCAATTAACATATTATATAATAATTAATATATATATAATAGTTGTTATCAATATATGTTATCAAGGAACACCTCTTCTGTTCTTAAATATGAACATACCATTTGTTGATCTAGCATTATGGTCATTGATATACTTGTGGCACCAAAGGCTGCAGGATAAAGGCATTTAAACATATGTGATCATGTTTCAAAACCAATGGATAACCAAGGAATTTGGCAGGAAATCACTCCTAGCGGTATAGAACCCACTGGGAATAAAGAGAGGAAGTTAGAGGATAAATCATGGTTCGTTTTGACCATTCTTATTAGAATAGGTTGCCCAAGCTCGCCTAAGGAGATTTCTGAAAGATATAAGTTTTTTTATGTAAGCCCACTAGAAGTGGAAGCCCTATGCAGTATTCTACTATCACCTATATGCATGACTGAAGGTCATATGGTGACTTTTCTGCTTTTTCAATATTTCTTTTTAATGTTTGTCATAAATTTCCTAATGCATCAGACCTTGTTGTACCGGACTCACCTGTTCTGAACTTTTCACCTTTAAGAACCTGTAGTAAGGGTAGTCGGTTGCATTCAGCTTTACGTTTTCAATCTTTAAAGGGTGGATCTCATGCAACTGAAATAACCCATCACATGCGCTCGTCTCCGCTTGACATTAACATTAATAAGATTGCACATCTATTTTAAGTTAGGTGATACTATTATACTGAAAATATTGTTACATATTTTTAAAATGCTAAGGGCCAAAGGGGGCTTCTATATATTGGACATCTAGTTATTGGTATTGCAGAAGAAACTCCAAACTCTACAGAAATTCTTACAAAATCTCTTAATGTTCAGAAGACTGATTTCAAAAGGATGGAAACACTATCTGGCCTAGGGGATGAGAAATGGTCGAATAGAATAATTTCTCAACTGCAAAACCTGGCTAATAAATTGAGAGAAGAATTTGCAAATGAACTTGAGGAAAGAGGCAAAGTCATTCTTCTTTACATAAATCTCTAGAGGGAATCTGAGGCAGCATTGGCTTCCCTGAAGCGTGAAATGAAGCACATTAAAGTAGATCTTGAAGCATTGAAGCAAGGACAGTTTGACAAAGATGCGCACATTGTTTAAAAAAAAAAAAAAATCATCACACCGTGTGGCTCAAGAATTATATTCTCATATGATTGGTACTACAGTTAAATGCAAAGAGGTGAATATCTTGCAGTCACTTAGTTCAGCTAGCAAAGTCCAGTCAGTGATAGGAATTGAAGATGGTAGCCATGTTGGGCAGTATAGTAGTGGCCATCGGCTGCTTTTTTCGTGATCTGCCATTATCATCTTCGTCACCATATTCATCATGGGCTTACCTTCGAGGAAAAAGAAATTCTGGATTAAATCGGAACAAGTCTCTGAACTCAAATAAAGCCAATAGAAAAGCAAGCCAACAATCACAAGTTCCATTCACAAGCCCATTCTTTTGCTCAACAAACTCAAGGATGTACAAGATCCTGATAGCGCCCTCAAGATTTTTACGAGAGCAGAAGAACGAGGCCACCGACACGAATAACCCACTTACTATGTTGTCATATCCAAGATGTGTCGAGGAGGTAAGTTTGAAGTCGTCCAAACCCATCTTGACCGCATTGAATCTTAAGATATTAATTGCAACGAAACTTTGTTCAATCCCATTATTCAACATTGTGGGAAATCTGGTATGCTAGAGAAAGCAATTGATGTTTTTCATAGAATTCCAAAGTTCAATTGTAGGTGAACTACAAAGTCATTCAATGTTCTTCTCGAAGTTTTGGTCAGTGGAGGTCAGTTATCAGAGGCCCGGGAGTTGTTTGAAAGCTCTCAGAGATTGAGGATGGTTCCGAATGTGGAAGGGGTTAATGAGTGAATTCCTCTCGCTTCAGAAAATTTGTTTCTTCAAAAAAAAAAGTCCAGACTAGGGAGTTGTTCATTTAAATGAGCCTAATGGTAAAAAGTATAACGTCAAAGGAGTAGAAGATGATTTTGTTTGTTTTCCAGATAGTCCATATATTGCATATCTTAACCTGGTTCTTAGAAAAGAATCTTATCCAGAATCATTGTTGGCCCAAAATAAGTTAGAATATGGAAGCGCATCTACATGCAATAATGAGAACAATATGAAGGGGGAACTGCTTGTAGCGGGGCTGGAGGTCTTGTAGAATTTGTAGGGATTCGTCCTGAAAATATTTCTAGAGTGCCCGTGTTGCATTCTTGTCAATTCACCCGAGTCTACATGGGAACTACAATGTATCATTTTTAAAATAATGGGACTCTGATTTTTTTATTTATCTAGAATACAGTATGCTTTCGGGAACCATTCCTGAAGAAATCGGTTCTATGTATTACTTGTAAGTATTAAATCTTGGTCATAATAATCTCATCTCACTAGTAATATTCCATCCAGCTTGGGAGGAGTTAAGGAGGTTGGACTTTTAGATTTGTCTCATAACAATTTGCAAGGATTTATACCTCTGTCCTTATCTGGGCTATCTTTCATGGAAGACTTTGATGTTTCCAACAATAATCTCACAGGTTCAATCCCTTTATCCGATCAACTTTCAACATTTCCTGCTTCAAGATACGAAAATAACTCAGGTCTGTGTGGAGTACCACTTCCACCTTATCCATATAATGATTGAATAACAGACTCAAAGCATTCAAAGCCTCACAGAAAGCGGGCTTCTTTGGCATCAAGTGCAGCCATGGGGTCTCTTGCTTCAATTTTGGTATATTTTGCTTGATAGAGGTGGTTAGATTGTTTCTATTCTAAGGCATTCCTCATCCATCACATTGGCATCTAGAGAAGCAAGACAGATTCGAGGAAGGTATGGGATAAATGAACATGAAATTGTTCAAAGTGGGGAATCTGCAAAATGCTACATATGTCTTATGGAGTATGGAGAAGGAGATCGTGTCAAGGTGCTTCCTTGTCATCATGAATTTCACATAATCTGTATTGATAAATGGTTGAAAGAGATACATTGGGTATGATAAAAGAAGTTCTAAATTGCAGGTAAGATAAAATAAAATAAAAATCATTAAATTAGTTTTAAAGGAAATCAGTTCCACATAATTTTTATAATAAAAATGATTACAAGTGATGATGAGGGTTATAAACTCTTTTAGCGGAGATTTGGGTGTAGTGGGTCTTGGGTCCAAATTCTGAAACTAGCTCTGATACCACGTGTAAGGCTCCATCCTAGGGTCCTCCAATAGCACTAAATTTCTCTAATTTTAAATACAATAAAACGACAAATAACTTATTTCTAACTAAACATTTAATTGATAATAATTTTCCATTAAAATTTATAACCCGCAATTAAATAATTAAGAATTTCATTGCAAGCTCTTACATGAGTAATCTATAAATAGAGGAATATTGTTCCAATAGCTTAGTTGAGATGCCCCTGAGCTCCTAACCTTTATGGGATGCTCCTCTTGACTATTGACTTGACTTACCTCCCAGCCAACTAGGAAGTATTTCCTAGCCCAGGAAGCCTCCACAAGTTCCCTAGCCCTCCGAGCCTAAGTCTAACCAGATGTAGTGTATCCAAGTTAAACAATACTCTCTTTCTCTCCCTTCTCTTTTCTCCACCTTCCTCTCAAAACAAATCCTCCAAAAACCACAACCAAACCAAAACCAAAAGCAAGACCAAGGATCCCCCTCTCCTCCCATCATCCTTCTCCTTTTATGCCTCTTTCTTCCATCCACCTCAACCACCTATCATTAATGTCATAACTACCCCCTCTTCCTTACATTTGACTTTTCTTATCATATCTTCTCCCAAGTAAATTTGAGATGACATTTTGGAGATGAGATATGAATATATAATTTGGTAATTAATTAGAGAGGACCATATCTTCTCCCAAGTAAATTTGAAAGGACATTTTGGGGATGATCTATGAATATATAATTTGGTAATTAATTTGAGAGGACCATATCTTCTCCCAAGTAAATTTTAGAGGACATTTTGGGGATGAGATATGAATATATAATTTGGTAATTAATTGGAGAGGACCATATCTTCTCCCAAGTAAATTTGAGAGGACATTTTGGGAAATGGATATTTAAATTGGAATAAATGGAAGGAGACCATATCCTATCAAAATTTAAATTTGAGGAGGTAAGTTGGGAATAGTAATAAAATTTATATTAGTATTAAATTTATAGTTTGACCAACGCAGGTATGTACCAATATTTCTTGATAATTATAAGTCAATATTTTCAGGTAATTTAAACACAAGTAAAATTTGCATGATAAGATTAAGTAGGGCATTACAAAAATCATGAACAATGACGGTAACAATCACTTTCTAGTTGCGCTGCACGATCTCCCCTTCTATAGCACAGCTCCCTTCACTCTTCTTCTAGTACTGTGACACCCTCATGTTTCACGCAGACCCCTTGTCATGTAGCTCTATAACCCGGGCAGTGTAGTTTATAGTCTCGCACCTCCTTGCAACTGCCTAGAGCACTAAGACTGTGCTACCATCATGTAGTCATCGGGTCGGATCCCCGATGTATGGCTTCAACCGGCTGCCATTTACCTTTCTCGAAAATGGATCTCCATTCAATTTCACAAGTTGAACTACTCCACCATCAGTAATCTCTTTGATAACATATGGCCCCAACCAGTGCATCTCAAATTTTCCTGGAAATTTATCAAACTTATTGTCATATAATAAAACTAAATCATTTACCTTGAAGGTGTGCAGTTTGATGTCTTGATCGTGCCAAGCTTTTTTGCATTCCTTCTGAACCTGCTGATGGAATCCAGCCAAAAACCTATCATCTTCGAGCTCTGTCAGTTGCGCGAGTCGTTCTTCTAAGGCTTTGCGATCTGCCATCCCTTTGAACATCATTATGCATAGACTAGGCACAATGTACTCCATAGGAATCACAGCCTCTATGCCATAGACCACCCTAAAAGGCATTTGACCAATAAGTTTTTTACATGTATTTCTATAATCCCACAACACAGTTGGTATGCACGCATCCCAATCATTCCTCTGCGCATTGCAAAACTTTGTCATCGCATTCTCCAATATCTTATTAAACACTTCAACCGTCCCATTGGCCTAAGGGTGATATGGCATACTCTTCTAATGATAAACTTGGAATTATTTTGTCAGCGTGTTGATTGTTTCATTAAGGAAGTGCATATTGTGATCACTCACTAAAATTTTCAGTCAACTAAACTTGGCCAACACATATTGAAATAGAAATATTTTTTTTGTTGCCCCTATACAATCCTTTATAGGTTGCGCCTCCGCCCATCTAGTCAAATACTCGGCCGCGTTGACGATATATTGTGCACCCGTCTTCTTTCCTAGAGGCTTAATCGGTCCTACAAAATCAATTGCCCATTTCTCAAATGGTTGCAATGATAATTGCGGATTCAAAGGAAGCTCATCCCTCCATGATGGCCTGTCAGTTTTCTGACATGCGTCGCACACCCTACAATATGCTTTGGAATCTATATGCAATGCTGGCCACCACAACCCAACGTTAAAATCTTCTGCGCTATTGCTTTTCCAGCATAATGGCCTCCCACATCTCCTCCATGAGCTTCAGCTAGGATACATCTTCATTTAAAATCAATCACATAGCGTCACAGTATCTTGTCTAATCCCATCTTATACAAGTGACCTGCAATAACAAAAAAATTGTCGCGCTCACCACCCATTCTTTCTTCTATTGACTCTTGTATCCTTCTGGGGCCTTTCCTGTAGTCAAGAAGTGGATAATGTCTGCAAGATGATTGTCGGCTACATGAACTGCAAAGGGTTGTGCATCAGGAGGCCCCACCTCTAAATTGGTAGGCTCCTCTTCTGTTTCAATGCACGACAGATGATCTGGCCCTGCATTCAATCACCTTAGCTTCACAATTACTTCGAAATCATACTCTTGAAACAACAACAGCCATCTGCATATTTTGTCCCCCAACGCAGGCTTGTTGACTAGGTACTTTAATGCAGAATGGTCTGTATACATCTTAAAGTGTCCGCCTAGCAAGTAATGTCTTAACTTCTAGAATGCGTACACCATAGCCAACCCTTCGCACTCCGTCGTCGAATAATTCTTTTCAGCCTTAGACAACTTCCTGCTTGCAAACACTATCGAGTGATCTAATTCTCCTTCACCGGCCTATTTCAGCATTTCTCCTAGCTCGATACATGACACATCCACATGCACATGAAATTCCTTCTTCCAATCTGAGAAGACTAGGATTGGCGTGGTGACCATCTTCTCCTTTAATACATCCAGACTCCATTGGAATTCTTCATCCGAATAGAATGTAGCATCCTTCTTTAGCAACTTTTCCATCGGCACGGTAATCTAGGCATAACTCTTGATGAACTTTTGATAGTATCCATTATGGCCCAGCATTGCACGCAGTTGTTTAAAACTCCTTGGCGCCTCTAAATTAATGATAATCGCAATCTTAGTAGGGTCCACCATTAATCCTTGTCTGCACAGTACATTACACAGCAAGATTCCAAAAGGGATGCAAAATAAGCACTTCTTCAAGTTTAGCGCAATCTAATACCTTTGACATCTATCCAACATCAAGCACAAACTAGCTACATGGCGCTTTACCAGTCCAAACACTGTCCAATTGTCAAAGCATACCTCTAAAAATTTGTGAATGAACTCTTTGAATGTCACGATGACTACGCACGAGAAGATCGTCGATGCATTCTTGAGCCCAAAAGGCATTACCATGTATTGAAAGCATCCCCACTCAGTCGCGAAGGTCGTCTTACTCCTATCTTCTGGCATGATCTTTATCTAACGATATCTAGAGAACCCATTGGTGAACAAATATGCTTCATGTTTGCCAACATTATCCAATACCTCATCTTTGAATGGAGTTGGAAAATGTTCATGAACACAAGCATCGTTCAGCTTCCTGAGATCTACGCAAATCATTATCCCATCCTTCTGCTTCTTTTCTTGAACCACCATTGGACTCACCCAATCGGATTCCTCCACTGGTTCAATAATACCCACCACCAACATCTTGTCCAACTCTAAGCGGACCTTTTCTTTGTACTTAGGATTAAGACGATATGGCCTCTGCTTAACAAGCTTTGCCTCTAGTTTCAATGTTATTTTCATCACTCCCAAATCACCTATGATTCCTTTTAAGTCTGAAAACTTGGTGGGAAAGAAATCTTGATATCTGTGGAGCAACTCAGTGACCTTATCCACCGTAGCATCATCCCAATTGTCCCCTATCTTCGTAAACTTCGGCTCCGCCTCTGTTCCAATGTTCACTTGTCTAGTTTTCAGTGGCATGGTGATATCTGGATTCTCTATCTTCAGCCCTTCAACTTTGGGGTGACCTTCTACCTCTGGGATATTAATGTTCCTTGGATCCTCCTCCTCTTCTTCAGTAGTCACATTGTAGAAATCTAGTTATTTCCGGGAAAACTAGTGTCTTTTCGATCTGCTAGTCCCACTAAGATTGGTAGCTATCTTAGAAACAAATAATCAAAGAAATTTGTGATTTCCTTTATGTATTACAGATAAGAGAGAAGAAAAAGGGGACCAACCTGGATCTTCCACTTGACTCCTTTCTTGATTTATCTCTCCCTTGATAGAGCTTGCAACTCCTCTCCTACTTGTCCCGCTTAGAGAATGCTTGTAGAGCCAAAGTAATAAAACACCATCAAAGCATCTCGATCTATAATATCATAAACAATTCAGAATCAGAAATACATTGAACATACAATTGCATGTACAAATAACAAGATTCACAAATACACGATTGTATGGAAGGAAACTCAAAGAACTTTATTAATAATAGAAGAGAGGATTACAACCCAACCATCTAATCTAGCATCATCCTCCCAGCATCAAAACCCTCTTCATCTCATGAAAAGCAATATCACCTAACAATACAATGTTCCTTCTCAAAGATAAACCAACAGCACTTCCTTACAAATTACAAAATTCCAGCCTCGAGATCTCTCAAATGAGGGATCCATTTATAGATGTCTTGCAAGGGTGTGAGTCATCTCTGGGTTTTTTATTAGTGTCATTCCACTGATAGTTCTTGGTTTCACTTGGAGATTTCATTGATATCTTACTCATCCCTGGGAAAATTCAGAGAGGCAAGTGTCATAGGAGAAGTTTCTAAAAGATTCCATGAGCATCCACTTAGCAAACTGTCTCAGCCATTTTTCCATTCTTGCTCATCGCACCCTATAGAAGGCTTCTTCAGTATGCATCACACCTGGCTAGTGTAGCAACTAGTATGCATCACACCTTGACAGTGGAGCAGTCAGTATGGTCCAATTTTGGATAGTTCTGAGTGGTTTTTCAGGTGGAACTTTTGGGAAATGCTGTAATCAGTTGACCATGTTCCTTTAGGGTATGAAACAACACTTTTAGGGGTTAAAAATTCCTTGGTTTATTGACATATGTGATTGGGGTTGAAGTGCCCAAATATGTCTATAACAGTTTCCCTCTAAAGCATGAGGTCGTAAATCTTTTAATGTCGGGTGAAATGCTTTATCATGAGGATCCAAGGAATTCGAACTGGAAGGTGACTTGTATAAGATACAATACAATACATCATCATCATATTATTTTCATGATCTAGCTGAGGCAGGCATTCCCATGCTCAGCTTTATAACTTCATTTTCATGTACATAGAACAGATAATCGTCTGCAGTTGCAGACTGGTTATTCTTCATATGAAGGATCATCATCCCTGGCTTGGATGACCATCTATGCAACTTCTGTGTACATTTTGATGTCTTTATGTTCCTGAGTATATCGCAGCCCAGATGGATGAAACTAGATCCAGGGTCTTCAAACCTGTTCAATCCTCGCCTGATGTACAATTCGATCCATGTGAAAAGATGTTCTGAAGTTGAACATGGAAAGACATCACCTGATTACCATCCAATAATGTAAGTTGTTAACAGACGTGAGAGGAATCACCGTTAGTGATAATGACCCTCAAGGTACTACAGTAAAATTCATGTGGTGTGAATATATGAGTCGATGTCGAACACCATGCAAAATCTTTCGGTCAAAGGCCATTGATGTAAACCTGTCGCCGGAATTGAGAAACTTGCCATTGAGGCATGCAAGCTTCAAAGTACTGAAAGGGTTGTTTCTAAGTCAACTTCTTGGATAATGAGATGATGTTGACAAGAAGTGACCCATAATAGGAGGGCCTTGATGTATCCCACATCTATGACACGAAACGGAGTAAATGATTTTCTGGAGGTGAAAAAGATCCGATAATACAAGGTTCAGGAATGGCGGTCATGAAAAATGGAGGGTGAAGGTATTGCAGTGGATGAGGCATTGGCTAGATGATGAATTCTTTGAATGACTTCTATTGAACATATCGGCGACACTCAGATGGATTGGTAGCATTAACCCCAAAAAATGTATGGTACGGAGGACCAATGGTGATATGACCAGTGAACGGAATAACCCAACCTGACTCAATCATGGTGATGGATTGAAAGTGTCATGTTCAAGAGTGACCTGCTACCAATAAAATTCTTTAATTTTTCTTGCCTTTTTCCCCGGTCATTGCTGACCAGTACCTCTTTATTTTTGTCAAGCTTGAGGAGGATAACATATTCTTGTTCTATAATTTTCCCTTCGGGAAAACCTGTCGCTATGTTTTAGATAGCCTAGCAACAGTCAAACTCGTTCTTGTCTGGGTGGACAAGTTTGTCGCTATTTTTTTAATGAGTTTAACGACAAGGATAACTCGGTCCTTTTCATGTTTAGAGAGTTTGAAAAGGGACGAAAAGGAAACTCCAGCGATCCTTTTTTGTAGCATAATCCCTTAAGTCCGAAAAAGTATAAAATAATACGTAAGGGATGATTTTTCGATCGCTTTAGCAAGCCGAAAAAACAAGCGCTCGATCTTTTTGTGGGATAATCCCTCAAGTCCAAAAAGATTAAAATACAGGAGGGATGGCACTTCCCCTTTTTTAACGATCTGGAAAGGCCAATAGCTCGACAATCTTTTCATATTTAACGAGTCTAAAAAGAGTTTAAAAGAGACTCGTTTTTTGAGGAACGAGTGGTGTTTTCAAGTAACAACTAGTTCTAGGTAAGTTTGGAACTTCTCAAAACATGGCAGTGTGAAAAGGGTGGCCAACAGAACCACTCGTCGCAATTGTTCCTCGAAAGGGTAAACAATCAAGTGGAAGCGTATGATCGGCCAAAAGAATGGAGGTGATGGTAGAACACAATCAAGGCTCAAAAGGTTGATAGCATGGCAATCACAGAGGTCGTTTACTGAAGGCGGGTTTATTTTTTAATGAGCTTGAACCTTGCGTTAACATATGCTCAGTAGCGAGTTTATTTTTTAACGAGCTTGAACCTTGCGGAAACATTGCTCATTGGCAGGTTCATTTTTTACCGAGCTTGAACCTTGCAGAAACATTGCTCATGGTGGTAGGTTCATTTTTTAATGAGCTTGAACTTTACGATAACATGTGCTCATTGCCTTTTTATGTAGGCTAGAAACGACCAAACTATAAAGCTAAAAAAAAAATTAAAAAGCTATGGAACTACTGAGGTTAGGTAGGATGGTTTTGTCTTCTGTCAAAAATCTTCCTTTGGTCCGTCTGGTGTATAGACGTTTCTGGACCAACTGCCTAACCTAAGAAGTTAAAACTAAAAATCTAAAAAATCTAAAAAGCTAAGAAAAGAAATTGGTCATTTTTTTGCTTGCGTAAAAAGGTTTGCATGCTCCCAAGTATCGAAAAAATGAGAGCCTCCAGGCCACCGTATGGAAGTCACTGCAGTTAAGCAGGATTGTTTTGTCCGCAATTAGACAAAACACTTCCTTGGCTTTGTCCACATAGTGGACAAAAGTGAATGGTGTTTCAGACGAATCACATGACCTACGAGGAAATCTATCTTTTCAGTTGGGTTCGTCTACCGAAGCGGACCAGGGTGCATGCCCCCTAAGATTCGTTACATTCACTGGACTACTCACCGCAATCAGGTGGATGGAATGAAGGTTGAAGAGACATTCTCAACGCAAAGAGACCACTTATGTATGATGTTTGACTTAGCGTTGTGTTTGAACTAGGAAATGAAAGCTGGTCGATAAGTTGTACCATTTTGCCTTCATGCGGGAAACACATCACTCGAAAGAGTGTGGAAACAATATCTTCAATGCTATATATATAGTCACGTCCAAGAAGTAGATTGTAATCTAATGGTCCTTGGACTACCATCAAATTCAAGTGACTGGTTTTCCTTTTCAAAGTTATCGGCAACTTCGGAAGGATCCCTAACAGTCGATTGGTTCCTTTGTCAAAGCCTGATAAATTTTGAGTAACAAGCATAAGCGATGGCAAACTAAGTGCTTTCCAAGCAGTTGAGGAAAGGATACTCACTGAAGCCCCTTCATCTATGATAGTTCCAGACACGATCATTTTGTAAACTTGTACTATGATTCGGAATGGTGCATTAGATGGAAGGTGGGGTCTTGCTAGTTGACTCCAATCGAAGGAAACGACTAGAGTGCTTGGAGGGCATACCGGATAAATGGTTGAATGAACCCCTTGAACTGGGGGACTTTCCTCCTGTTGCAAAGGAATGGGTGGATTACCCTCAAGCTCATCAAACTTTGTATTAACAAAAAGAATTTGAATGGTATTGTTCTCATTCTCTTTGGAAATTGTATCATCTGAATGTGGGCCTTCTGAAGGCAAGACTAGGTCGACCACCATCTCGACCTGTTGACTTTGGTCCAGTATGGACTCAGAAGATTCACTTTCAACGATAGGCGTTTCGACTGACGATTGAGTTATGTCAGTTAGTTTTTCAACTAGCGATGGACTTGGTAAGAGTTTCTTGTATCCAAGTGGAAGTCGCTGCAATGAAGCAGGACAATTATGCAAGATTCTCTTGGCCTCATCTAGAAAAGGACAACGGCAAAGGTGATGGTCTCCTTCACATAATAGACATGGATTTTTGACCTTTCTTTCCTATCCAGGACTTTCATTTTCACTGGTTGATGGTGTGCTATCAACATGATCGCCAGAGGTTGATGACACTAGACGGTGCAAACGGGGAGACCATTCTCTTAAGATCCATGGAATGCAAGGACAATCTCGATGAAAATGGTTTCCTTTGCAAATTAGACAAGGATATCTAGGAGATTTAATGTGTAGATTTTCACCAAATGATTCATTGTTGCCCCCTTGCTTAACTGACTTCTTATTATTCTTCTCCTTCCCTTTCTTCTTATTCTCAGCCACTTTGTTACTAGTATCACTATTTCTACCAAGCGAAGAGGAAGAAGGGGAGGGAGAAACAAACGAAGTAGAAGGTGAAGGGTCATTTTCGATATCAACTGGGTTTTGATTCGATTGCTGAGGAATTATAGTATTTTGAACGACATAGGTTGAGAATAGCCATACTAGCAGGCCAATTGTGATTCCTGAAAGGGACAATGTAGCCATATACAGAGCACCAATATCTCCCCAAGAAGAGAAAGGACTAGGATTCCCCCCAAGAGGGATTCCTTGATTAGTGGACTCCATTACTCAACCTAAGATCAACGAAGGAACAAGGATGTTATTCTGATTTAGATAAATTTTAATGATGCTTTGACACAACTTTGCTTTTTCAATTTTTAAGATTCAATAAAAAGCTAAAGGTGACTCTAGTCACCTTCGATTTTTAATGAGCCTAAAGTGACAAGTGCTCAGATGGACATTTTCTTTTAAGGAGTCGAAAAGGAATGAAAGTGACTACTCTGGAGATCTAGATAGAGGGATTACCAAACCAATTGCAAAACTACAATATACACCTTGGTGGTAAATTAAAGATAAATTACTAAGGACTTATGTACGGCAGTCAATCTTCCTAAATGTTGTGTTCAGTGCATTGTGATCGATAGGGTGGTAGACACAGCTTCCTATGGATAAAGGATATTAGCCTATTATGGTCTCCCAATCTATACTCGACGGTATAGGGAGCACAATTCCGTACTAGCACTTGTCGTATCAAAGAGGAGGAATCACCCAACCTTTGATGAAAACGATAGTTACCAGGTTTTATGATGCCAAAACACGTCTCTAGCCTAGACCTCTAAATATGTTGCGTTAGGTTCCAAAGCATTTTTATGTTCATTGAGATTTATTTTAGTGGTGATCTTGTTTAGAAGTTTGTCTTTCAAGGTTCACCATGTGATGTAGATGTAAAATCCTAAATATGCAATCTAAAATGATAAACAGTCGTTTATTTTGTTTTAGCAATGCAAATCCTAGCTACTAAGGAAAGAAGATTACGATTCTTTCAACAGAGAGCAAAGAGCACACACTAAATGCACTTTTCCAAAATCATTTTTCACATAAAGTCTAAATGCAAATGCAAATGCATGTAATTGTTTTTCATTTCGTTAATGTGAGAATGCAAAAAAGGAAAACTAAGTATAGATCTGAACTATTTTCTTCAAAGCGACATTTCGACAATTTCTTTTCAAAATGAAAGGAAGACTAAACAACACTTTTTGATTTTGAATAGAAAACTACTTTCGATACTTCAAATATTAACAATTCAAATCAAATACAAGGACAAAAGTACAATCGACTATCTAGAGGAGGAAGACTTTACGACACTCTTCTTTTCGACTCAAAATGACAATTACGACACTTTTGCATCAAAAAATGACAGTTCTATTTAAGCTACTTTTTTACTAGGGATCATAAATGATGGACAAATACATAAAAACATTTACTAATCCTAATCAATGGAGGTTGAACAATGTAAAGGAAGGAGGCTTCAGCAATGAGATACTTATCATAAGTAGCAAAATAACTGAATAGAGCTAAAAACAAGGAGGAAAAACCCAAATTCCAAAGAGAGAAATAGTATTACTCAGTCATCGCACCTGTGCTTCTCAGAAACAGGGATGCATCTCACCTACTACACAAGGGAGGTGCGACGCATACTGGTTTCCAGTTACAGATAGTGCGATGGGCCAGGGAGTGAAACTGAGGTAGGTTTTTGCTCAAATTTGCAGCTGAGTTCAGTGATCTAGGCTGAGCTATTATGAAAAGTCAAGAACAAATTATAGGGGTATGATCTTAGGAGGTTAATGAGCTACCACAAGGGCATTTAGAATGCTTGTAAGTCAGATGTTCAGTTCATAAACCAACCTGGAGATTGACTGAAGCAACATTCATCTACTTCGCAATTGCATAGCAAGAGCAGTTCGAAGGCTATCTGTCTAACTTCAGGCTCCGTCTGTAGTTTATAAAGCAAACAACAATAACAAACAAACAAGCTATTCGCTCCCCAGTGGAGTCACCATTTTGTTTCCGGGAAAACTAGTGTCTTTTCGATTTGCTAGTCCCACTAAGAATGGTAGCTATCTTAGAAACAAACAATCAAAGCAATTTGTGATTTCCTTTATGTATGATAGATAAGAGAGAAGCAAAGGGGACAAACTTGGATCTTCCGCTTGACTCCTTGCTTGATTTCTCTCTCCCTTGATAGAGCTTGCAACTCCTCTCCTACTTGTCTTGCTTAGAGAATACTTGTAGAGCCAAAGTAACAAAACACCATCAAAGCATCTCGATCTATAATATCATAAACAATGCAGAATCAGAAATACATTGAACATACAATTGCATTTACAAATGACAAGATTCACAAATACATGATTGTATGGAGGAAAACTCAAAGAACTTTATTTAGTAATAGAAGAGAGGATTACAACCCAATTGTCTGATCCAGCATCATCCTCCCAGCATCAAAGCCCTCTTCACCTCATGAAAAGAAATATCACCGAACAATATAATGTACCTCCTCAAAGATAAACCAACGGCACTTCCTTACAAATTACGAAATTCCAACCTCCAGATCTCTTAGATGAGGGATCCATTTATAGATGTCTTACAAGGGTGTGAGTCAGCTCCAGGATTTTGATTAGTGTCATTCCACTAATAGTTCTTGGTTCCACTTGGAGATTTCATTGATCTCTTACTCATCCCTGGGCAAATTCAAAGAGGCAAGTGTCATAGGAGAAGTTTCTAGATGATTCCATGAGCATCCACTTAGCAAACTGTCTCATCCATTTGTCCATTCTCGCTCATCGCACCCTACAGAAGGTTCTTTAGTGTGCATCACACCTGGCTAGTGTAGGAGCCAGTATGCATTGCACCTTGACAGTGGAGCAGTCAATATGGTCCAGTTTTGGCCAGTTCTGAATGGTTTTTCAGGTGGAACTTCTTGGAAATGATGTAATCAGTTGACCATGATCCTTTAGGGTATGAAACAACACTTTTAGGGGTTAAAAAGCCCTTGGTTTATCAAAATATGTGATTGGAGTTGAAGTGCCCAAATATGTCTATAACACCAGTGCATGGCGCAGCTGGGTGGTCCAATTTGGTTGAATCAAATCTAAGGGATCCTGCGGTATTCTAAAGATCGTTGCCTTAACCTCCTACAATGCTTTGTCAATACATTTGAACCCATCTTCAAAGTTGATTTCATTAAGAATCCTTATTTCAAAATATCCCACTTTTTGTGTCGTGGCGAAGCTCTATTTCCAGGTACCAATTCATTGGTATTACATCCAAAGTGTGACAGAACAAATGCACCCTCTCTGGTTGCAGCTACGTTCCATAAGCATCAGTCCATTTTTCTAAGTGATCACGCGAACCACTCCTCCCATCATATTTCTCTATTAGTCACACGTTGGGCGACCAAACCGCAACCTCATCATCCTTCAGTATTTGCACCATCCATCAAAACTCTCTTTATGCGTACCCCACCATCTTGTAGGCATAGCGCGTAGCACCAAATCCAAGGCTTGGAAGCGATGCTTCTCAGGCACTTCTCTTTCAAATGCATCCAAAAATTTATCTACGTCAGTGAGAACATCATAACAAGGCAAACTCCTTACCTCTGAAAATACACAGTGCAGTGATTTAGTCATCATGTTACAACACAGCGTAGATAATTTGTGCAACCTATTCTGCCAATGTTCCAACTCCTCATCTGAATCTAATGTACAGGAACCTTTTTATCCCATGCAATGTGTCCATCTGTTTTTGGATTCACCCAATCTTGGTCTCGCATTGTTATTTTGTATATCTAATCCAAATCATCATCACTTTCATAATCGTAGACCGGTTCAGTATAACGCAGTCCTTCTGCAAGGTCCAAAGGTACTACTACGCGGAGCGATTTCCTCTCAAATGACATTGTCCACTTCTACAAATTGATTACCCCATTCATGTCAATAGCTCAATCGATCCCAAGGAGCATGGGGTATGGATTGTTGTCATCAATAATGTCTATCACTTCTAAATAAGCCAACGCACTCGTGCCTTCAATGTCTACTGTCACTCCCTGCAATATTCCCATGGGGATAATATTTTGCTTATTTTCCATCCTTAATTGAATTGGAGACCACTACAGCGCAGGTCGCCCCATTCTCTCCCATGTTTTTTTAGGAAAAACATTCGCATTCGACCCCAAATCCAGAATAATTTGATCCATTTTATACTCCCCTATTTGTGTTGTGAGCCTCATCTCACACCCTATTCTTCCCTTATGCTTACCAATTTTCCTGACTACGCACGGTCCTTCAGGAGCATTTTCTTTACCAGTGCATTTATTTATCAACACCTGTAACCCTTTCATGACCTTTCTATCGCATAGCAACTTCATACAGTTCTCCAAAAAGGTCGTAAGCATGGAGGGGTCCATTTCTTTAGATGACTACTCCTGAATTTTTGAGGTAGAGGCCTCATCGAAGCTTTTCTTCACTTCCATGAACATTTCTTTTACGCGCTACAAATCAAACCCAACTTCTTTTTTTGGAGCCTAGCGGACCCACTCACCTTCTTCAGGTTGCTTTCATTTATCTTTTCCAGTCATCATTTTACTCCATAGTAGGATATTTACATTAGGATCTTCTTCGTAGGGTTCATCCCTCATCATTTGTAGGTTCTGGGTAGGTTGCTGAGGTTGCACCCTTTTCTCCTATATTTTAGCTATCAATACAGGGTAGTCTTTTGTTGCATCATCAAACTGATTACAGTATCGGCATGATATGCGCATCAGGTTCATACACTCTCGTGAGTAGTGTCCTAACACTCCACAATTATAGCAAATAACTTGCCCCTGACCTTTCGTAGGTCCTCCTCCACCTCGTCTACACCCCGGATATCCTCCTCGCACTCCCCCAACGCTTTGATCCGGAGGTCAAGTTTATGTCGGAATTCGATATGCAAGCGTTCTCTCCATCATTAGCTCATAGCTACGGCAATTATGCTCATCGTGGCCCAATGATTTGCAGAAGTTTTAGAAGAGTTGTTGCGATGTCTGTACAAATTTCTACAGTAAGTGACAATTCTCAGTCACATGTTTTCCAGCTACCTGAGAGATAGCACACCACAGCACAGGCCCTGTACTTGGCCTTGCTTGGGCTTCTAGCCTCAAATGCATCAGCCCTCCTCCTACCACATAATTCATGAATACAAGGCAGTGATCTTTATCATGTCCCTGACTCTTACATTTCAAACACCAATTTATTCGCACACCTCTGGCCGAGCCAATCTATCTTTCTTCAGACTTTGGAACTTTAGGCAAAGATTTTGCAACTCCGCTTGAATCTGCTGAACTCCTAAAGGAGCATCTTGAATCGGTGTCTCGTGCAACCTCATCACAATCTCTAGGGCTTCCACCTGGGTCCCAATCCTTTTTTTTGATAAACCAACTCTTAGGTGAGGCAAGAGTGAAGCTACAAACCATTCGTGGTGTTGTCTATCTGTAAGATTCATGTTAACTTCGTGGATCTTGCATTTCAAATTTTAATCCAGCTCCCAGGTTATTTCACCAAGCCTCATCATGATTTCCTTGAATCCAACGATTGATTGCACTTCAGACTTGGGCCTACTAAATTCCTTATTCAGCACAGTCTAAATGTCTACCAACGCAGTCGTTGGGTTATTAGTGCAGTACTTTATTTACCACGTTAGCGCCCAATCTTGTAAAGAAGTAACCAACATTGCTTTCTTCATCTGATCATTTGTAATATTCTGAGTTGTCCACATGGCCTTCGCAACGAACCAAAACTGGTACGGCTCCTCATTCTCCAAGCCCTTGAAAATGGGCAACTTCACTGCATTCGCCATATTGAACGATGGTGGTGGTGGTGTGGGAAAAGGTGTATGGTGTGGAGGTGAAGATGGAGGTTGTGTGGGCAGATGGGGTATTTGCAGGAACCCTTGCCTTATTAACTGGACAGTGCTCTGTGGTGAAGATGTGTTGCTCCTTCATCGTCACTCATAGGAGGCTCAATCAGCGGATTATATTCAGGGCTTGTTCTCCCTCTATCCCTGAATAATTTTCCACTTCACGTAGCTTCGAACACCAAGGTAATTGCATAACCTTCTTTTCACACGAGCATTTTAATCCAAGTATTCAAATATCTTAAATACTTACCTCGCAATCCCTTGAAGAAGTGTCGCTCTACTTCACTGTAGCTGACCGAGGTATCGACCATGAATTCTGTCACAAAGCCTCTGATGACATGATCAAGCCAATGATCGACTGCACACGCAATCTTATCTTTAGAGGCTTCCAATCTCCAAACTAACTCCAGGGTCCAAACTATTGGACCGTCAAGCCTCCACCTTCCCTGGTCATCTTCCAATTTAGCAATCCACTCGTATAGCTCAATCGGGAAGGAACAAAAAATTAAAATTAAATTAAATTAAATTAAAAAAATAAATAAATAAATAAATAAATAAAAATAAAAATGTGTATCTTTGTGTACAGATACCTGTCCAACCACTGTTCTTTCGTCAATCACGGATTTCTGTTTTCTTGCGCTGCGAATTCATGGATCTTTCTATCCAACTACAACTCAATTTCTTTCTTTGTTGGATTCCAGTGATGTGACATCACATGTCTCTTTATGCTAATCCTAGTCCCAGCAACGGAACCATTTTTTGGCTTAGTGGGTCCTGACCCAGGTTCAGAGTTAATTTTTCCACACAAATCCCTACACTACTGACCCTTTCGGCATCAACCCACGAAGCGCAGACTAAAGTCTCACCCGAAGCAATATGGGGGGATCCTGGAACCAAGCTTCCTCACCTGGAGATGAGTGTGATGTCGTTTTATGCCCTAAATCTGCCTTCGCGCAAATCGATAACCCCTTAAGGCTTATTGATATACCTTCCTTTTATTCACTTTTAGACCTTCATGAAGGTCTATGAATATCTTTCGCAAACCCTAAATAGGTGAATCAACCACTTACGCACCTCTGTGATTACTCCTAATTCTGTATTTACCCAGATTGGCTTAGGTGTTCAATAACTTTAACATGCAACAAGATATTCTTTGCATAAACAGTTATTATTACTTGCATTCATATGATAATGTAAATCAGGTAAAATCATGCATCAATATCGTAATAATTCATAAACCCATCATTCATCATAACATAATAGCGCATTCATTCATAACAGAAATAAATAGCCGAAACACAAGAATTATTGGAATAATCTCTTTATTAATACTTCAGTTCTTCTTACAGACTCAAGACTTCCCTATGGTCCACACACTCAGCTGCGGACTCTACTCTAGGCCTCTGCGCACACAGATGCAAAGCCTCTCTTCTACTCTGAGGCTTTTCTTTCTTCTATTGACCCATTACATTCGTCTTCATTGATATCTGCTATGTCTTAGACTCTCTAAGACTCTCATTTTTATACAATTCCATGGTCCGCGAACCATGGGTAGATCTACTAAAGCCGACACAACTTACATAAAAGAAGGGTAAAACCCTTTATGACACTTTACTATCTATGCGCTCCACGACCACAACTTGCAGAGACTTTACATTCTTTACAACAAAACTTGAGCTTTTTGCCCCAAAACTTGGGCTTTTGCCCTAAAATTGACCCTAGGGGATCCTATCCCAACACCATGTCACTGTCATGTGTCATTCAAAAAGGATCCACTTAAAAGAGGAAAATACACCTGCCATGTGTCATCATCTCATTAGGCCACATCATCAGCCTGTCATTTGTTATGTCTGACTTAATATTCCACATCGTCTTGGCCTACCGCTCACTACCAATTGATATTGTGTGCATATCATTAGCCCAAGAGGTTTGATAAGCACTTAAACATTGGCTTTCAGCCCCTAGCGATCGAGCACTATCACCAATGCCTTATCACTTCATCATTCACCAAACTTTTATGTATTCCTCTTATCATTTTCACCTTCTATTATCAATTATCATGCATCCAACAAGGTGGGTCCCTCATCAGACCTTGAGCCTTTGGGACCATTACTGAGCTTCAACACCTCAAATTTTAATTTATCCTTATTCCTCAGGGGTTAGGTCAAGTTCCATATGTTGTTGAAAAGCTCTAAGAGAGAGTTGTCTAGCCAACAACTTATCTTCCTCATTTGAACTAAAAAATAAATTCTTTTTAAGATATCACCTTCATCCATGATCGTAATCTCAAAATCAACACATCAATAACAGAATCAACAAGCTCCCCCTAAACTTGGAAATACTTTACATCAATCACTAGACTCAACAATTTCCCCCTTTGGAATTAATGGAAATACCACCAAACATTGGTGGCAATTGATGGCAATACCACCACTTGGAAACACTATTGTAAACACCCCCTCCTAACCCCAAAACCCAACCAAAGTTAAAAGTTGGTGGTAACTCTATTGGCATAGCTCCCAAAATACAGTTATGGGAATGGGAGTTAATTTTTTTAACCTTTTTTAACTTTTTTGGAATTTCAAATAAACAACACCATTACATTCGTCTTGTCAAGACAATTCCAAAAATATAAATTCGCCTAAATCTGACTTACAGATCAAAATTTATGGCCCTTTAAAGATTGGCCAATTACACATTGTTGTGTCATCGTGACACCCAAGTGGCACCTAATGCACCCACGTGGCAAGAATGAACCCCAAGGAAGGTCGGGGCCATCCCTCCTTGTACAGATGTAATTTAACAATTTAAAATGTCAAGCCCATTCTTTGACCTTTGACCTAAATCGAGGTGAGCCCGTTCCACCAACGTTTACAATACAAAGGGTCAAGCGGGTCTAACCCCCAAAATCACCCTAACTTCCCAACCTCAGGCCTCTCGACATGCAGGCACGAAGAGTCAGGTCAGCCTGTTGGAGGTCGAGTAGCAAATCCCGCCAGTGTTCAAGCCTTCGAGGTCGACCTCCCGACCTCTAACCTACAAGACAAAAATAAATTTAACTTATATTTTTTCCAATTTCCAGCTTTTTGACAAAGAAAAAAATTTATTTACTTTTCAACATTTTCCAGCAATACTTCTGTTAACACCCAGGTTGTTTCCTATGACTCCCAAGGGAATACGGCCGGGGTAACCACTGACCAACCTTTGGAGTATAGATCCTAGCCTATCTATAATCAGAGAGGGCTCTCTCTTTAAGTTTCAGATATGCTTTGTGAGTATTTTAGGCTAGTTAAAAGTTTCAGTTTCCTGTTTAAGACTTTGGTTGGTAAAATTTTGTTGTAAGAAGGGCATGAAGAGTGCAGAAGGTGCTAATCCATTGGGCATATGGAGTCAGAAAAGTGAGATAGTTCTGTTGCCTGTGATGGAGAAAGTTTTCCTGCAAGGCTAGATGGCTATTGTTAATATAATTTCCGATTTAGTGAGTGAAACTATGGGATATGGAGTTACCGACAGTGTGATATCAATTTGAACAACAATCTCTACTTAGTAGCATAAATGAATTACCAAATAGTGACTGTGAGATGTTCAGAGCTTATTGGAGCAGTTAAGAATTCCAATTTAAACAGCTGAAAGTTATGAAAAACATTTATAGTGAAGATAGATTGAGATCAGGGTGTCTCCATAGACAAATCCTGAGCTATTCTTTTTCTTTCTTTCCTAGATTTAGAACAACATGTGAGAGTTATGCGTTAAGACAAATAACAGAAACATTAATAGAGATAGAGAAACACTTATTATATCAAGCCATAGCACTAGAATCCTGTAGCATTCAATGGTTCCAATCACAACATGCACCAGTAAGACTCAGTTCCTGTAAACTCCAAGCTTTATTTATAACATCCTTCTGCAAGTTACAGCCGAGTTCTCATTTCTTCATAAGAGACCAACAAAACTAACAACAACCCCTTGAAAGTTTGTGCGAGGGGGAATATATACAATAGGTTTTACAAAATAATTGAATGCTGAGTCATTTGATACATTAACTATGCTCACCAACTTTACAAAATATCAGATAAGAAAGTTATTGCTACTCTGAATGCAAAATAAATGGTCTTTAATGCTGTCAGGTCTCTTCTTGACCTTTGGAGGACACTGAGTCGGTTGAGTGTTTCTGCTTTAAATGCTGAATGATGTGAATGATGTGTCTTTATGCTCTGTCATGCTGAAGCTTTTCTTGGCCCTGCTATCTGTAGCTGTTATTGCTGCTTTTGGTGGCCAAATCTTCCTGTTGAGGTGGCTCATTCCACCTTTTGGTCATACTATATGCACCACACTTTCTGAATGTGATGACTTATATATTTCGATGACAAAATTTAGATGAAACCCCTTGTTTATAATAATAACTGTATCATGTAGGCCCACCAATCCTGCGTAGGCAATTGATGCCTCAAAATTGCATCCATGGTCTCATCTGCCTCTGTGTATTTGTAGAAGTTCGGAGGCACTTCAAACAGATGGCTAATCTCATTCATAATTAAAAAAAAATTCTCTACTCTGTCATAGAGACTTTGCCCAAATGTTGGCCCTGTTTCCTGTGAGCTGCTTGATCCTTGACTGATCTTATTGGTGGCAAATGTGTTCACCCTCTTTGCATAAACTTCATGTGATAGAAGTATTCCTGCACTGTTGAGTAAGCTGGGGAGACCTCTGCCCTGTAGTGCTGCAAATTTGTCCATGAACCTGTTTACCTCTGTTTGCATATCTTGGCTTCTTCTATCCAATGTCTGTATCAGGCTTTTCAGTGTGAGGACCCCCTTAATTAGCTGGATAGTCTTCGTCCTGTTGGAGATCCCAATTGCTGCCAGCTGAGGACCTGTCCGGTTATTGAGCACATTGATCATTCTGCTGGCTATCTCAGCCATACTACCTAGAGATGCCCTTGCTCTATGGACTTCCCTTTGTGCTTTTCCTATGAGCTCCATTTGCTCATAAATAGTTTCAATATATTTCCATTGGTCTGTTATTAATTGGCCAATGTGGGTCCACAAAACTCTGCTGATCTCAGCCACCACTTTGTCAAGGGTGAGCTCTTTCTCTACCACTTTTATCATTTCCTTGAGAGTTTTTATTTCTCTCCCTTTCTCAGCCACATTCTGATTTGATTTATCATACTTCTCATTCATCTTGGCCAACTCATCCTTGGCTCCATTCAGTTCTTTCATCTGGGATTCTAGGGCCTGGACCTCATTCAACAATTTCTGCATGTCCAGGCTCGGAGCCTGCTCTTTAGAC
>APFE030176252.1:2690-19127 GCA_000404065.3 Pinus taeda
AAGTACGTCTGGGCTGCGTGATATTCCAGCCAAGTTCACAGATCCAACCCTGGGTGGGCAGCCGCTGGAAACGATACATGATGGTCAAAGCTTCAGAAGCCCGAAATGCTATCAAAAGACTGGCAATACCCCCTGCACAATCGCCTGCTCAGAGCTAACACTCCAATGAGAGTTCCAAACCCAATTGCAACACCCATTCCCATTCCAGCTTTCCACGATTCCCACCAATGCATTGTCTGCTCACCGTCCTCGTCCTCTCTTGCACTGGAATAAGAAGTATGATCGCTGCAGTTTCGCTGAATTTGATGCCCACAAAGCTTCGAATTTCCCAGAATGAAGACACTTTAACACATAGTGCCCGGATAAAACTATTCGACGCGGAGCCAAATGAAACGCCCAAACCATTTGGGCAACCCTTTTGAATCAACGGATGAAATTGTTGCAATCGTCTAACACATAATCGTGTGGCTTACAAGATGACAGGTAAGCAGAGAGGGGAGTTGATTTCAGAGGGAAACAACGTAAATTTAGAGGAATTATATTGTTGGAAATTTTTTTGATTTTTTTTTTTTTTAATTTAGAGGATACACATGTATTTATATATATTTAAATTGGGGATGTATAAATAATTTTTGTGAATAAAAATATAGTAGTGCGAATTAAAAAAATAGTCTAAATAATAATAGAAATGATTAAATTTTACATTTTTATGATTTATATTAATAATTAAATTATCATTCGAATCCATCACATTAATCTAAAAAGAAATCTCATTATCTATAATAAAAATTATTATATTGTTCATATGTAATTCATATATTTATCTCTAGGGTAGATACTTTTAATTTTGTTATATATTATCTGTACATATTTGAGTGTTGTATTCATTTTAGTGCACAACAAAATTGATAATTTGTACGAAAAATGAAATCATAGAAGGATTGAATAATTCATTCCAAACCTCTTTGTAAACTTAACTCAGCAAAACTTCTACTTTTATTAGGTTACAGTGCAAGTGGCCTTATCCTAAAGAGAAAATTGAGGGACATCCTTGTCGTGTTACATCCCGATGACCTTATATCTTGATTAACATACACTGGACGTGAATTTGTGTTGATGAGCTTTGTTACTATTTTCATTACACGATGTTTGTTCATTATATTGGGAAACCTTTCTTATTCTTTTCGAGGTAATCCTAAACTCACCGGTGCCTGGTTAAGAGCTTGCGGTTAACATAATTGAGTTCTGTAAGTTGACGTTTGGTCATCTAGAAAGATGAAAGACGCGAGATCCAAGTCTTTGTTCTTGGTTAACAGAAAAATTTGAACGTAGTTAAGTTTTGTTAATTGACATTCCATCAATGCAAGTGGCTGAAAGAACTAGGTTCAAGATTTGTCTCTTCCGGTGGTCAAATAGCCCAATGACTCACTAATGAGCATAAGTGACAGGAAACTGTGCTTCGTTAATTAACGACCGGCAACCGAACTGAATTCGAAACTGAAGGAGAGGGAGAAATATTGAGGGGTTTCCCGATGGTGGGTTGATAGACGTAAGAACATGGGATTTCAAAGAGCAAATTAAGTGTCAGTGTTAGCTTATTGGAATTCTTGGAATCTGCATAATTGAATACAAATTTCGTAGAACAAGGAATTCGGGATAGTGGCTAGAGACGACAAAGACGAAGAGTCAGTTAAGGGATGGTCATAAAAATTGACAGAGAGTAGAAATATAAAATAAACTAACCATATAAATTACATATATATTACATACTGTATGTATTTATTGATTACACAAAGCAGATACATATATAAGAATTAGAGCACTGATTTTTATACAATAAGATAAGATGAAAGTGGATCTATGACTCATAAACAACTCTCTCACAGATAAAGAAAACCAAGCACCATGCTTTAAATTGATAATGAACCATACCACTATAAAAACCATTAAGACTGTAACGATCGATCCGTATGTGCCTTGACTCTGGCTTTATTTTTACTCCGAATGAGACGTTGGATTCTGTAGGCGTGTTAATTAACCTGAGAGATATCTGTTGAAGTTGCGAATTCAAATCCTTGGCAAAATAAACGGTTGTTGTTGCTTACATATCATCGCTCTGCTTTTATGGCTCAGTAACCGCTGCCTTCTCGTATAGATCCATAGTCATGCAAGCGCCAAAAGAATCCAATGGTTGTTCCAACTCAGCGGGGTCAAAATTTGAGTGTTCACGGGAACGTGATACCCTCCTACTGCATATCGGAATCATCATAATACGAACCACATAAGGCAAACTTCCTGGAAAGCGTTGTGGAGAATGGGCAACAATGAAAAAAATTGCACAGGCCTTCAACATTGTTCCCAACTCCTGAGAATTCGACCCATACAACATATGGAGCCCTCAATCTGACCAAAATACGACCAATGGCAATCTGGTTTACAAATGAGATTTTGACATCCCTGTGGATGTAACAAACAACAAATTTGGATTCCAGATCTTTGAAGCAGGACACAGATCTTGAATCGCTCTCAATCATTTTGACCATGGTGGCTTCAGATTCTGAGCTTTAATTGAGTCTCAACAAACTGTGAAGAGGCAAAACTGCGATAACAGGATGAAAAACAAGCGACCAAACAAAACGTGATGAAGCTTCGAATTCCCCCAGAATGAAGACGCTTTAACACAGTCCGTGGATGAAACTATTCGACGCGGTGCCAAATGAAACACCCAAACCTTTTGGGCAACCCTTTTTAATTAACGGCCGAAATTGTTGCAATCGTCTAACACATAATCCTGTGGCTTACAAGATGACAAGTAAGCAAAGAGGGGAGTTGATTTCATAGAGAAACGCCTTACGGCGTAATTATATTGAAATGTCTCTCTATATTTAAAAAATTCAAGCGCATTTAACATTGGGTGTGTACGTTCCTTCGAGCGCTGTTATTTTCATTGTTTTCATTGGAGTCATTTCATATGAAGAACACATTTTTTTTTTATTCTTTTGGAAAATAAAAGATGACGGGAGAAATGAAAAAACAAGATAATAGTTATTAAAGATTTGTAATTTTTTTTTTAATAATTTAAAATGAACACACTTTAAAGATTAAAAAAAATTAATTTTAAAAATTAAGATTACTAAATCAAAAGAATTCACACAATATTAATACTCTTTTTTTACTTATTTAATGGTTATGATTATATTATTTTTTAATCTACATTATAGGAAAAAAACATTTTAAAAATGTGTTTTTTAACTTGTAAATAATATAATATATATTCTAGTTTGTAATTGTAGTGAAAATTTTCGATTATTTGAAAATTAAATAGTAGAAATTATTTCAAAACAAAAGTCTATTGGGGAAGAAAAATATGAGCTCTTAATTAATAGGTGTTATGGTGAAAGGGAAGCAATTACAAGAAAGAAATGCATTCTTGACAATTGGTAAATAGATTTTGTTCACATAATGTGACAATTATGACATGAACAATTTTACTTGTCATGAAAGAGAAAACCAAATTGTGTAAAAGTTTAAAAAAATGTAGTGGTAGAGATTGAACCTTATCATTGCTATGATAAATCTGTTTGTGAATAGGCTTAAAATAGGTTTGAAACATATCCTAGTGTCTCTTTCAAGTATCTCTTTCTTTTCTTGACAACTCTTCCATCGTATAAACATTTGATGATTGTCCTTATCAAGAAGATGAAAAAGAAAATAGAGTCCTTAAACTTGATTAAGAACAAAAAAAGATTTATAGAAAATTTTGTCTAAGAAAAAACTTCCTAACAAAGATTATGATGATGACATTAATTGCCATGTGAAGGAATCAAGGAGTTCAATACAATGACAAAGTGGTAAAGGATCTCATGAAGTGTCATAATTTATCACTAGTTTTGAGGGAAAGACCTTAATAGGGGAGTGAAAACAATGATACCAAGTCAATGCCATGTAGTATATGGCTACTTCCTACTTGCATGGCTACAAAATTATGACTTCGATTACCAGTTTTAAGTCTACTTACTTGCCTACTTGGGAATGACATGTTATTTTAACAAGGATGGATAATGAGATTTTTAGATGTAATGAATGTACTTATTTTATGATTAATTCATGTGGTTCCATAGGATTTTAATCTCTAACATATTAATAAATATCACTTTTACAAACTAAACTCGTTTTATTATGTAAGTAATTATCAATAGAGTTCTCAATCACTTATTACTAAGTTAATTGAAAGTTATTAGTTGATACTAATCACTATGTAAGTTTAAAGCATTCAATAACACTGCTCTCGATGTGATACTTAATAAAGCTGCTAATGACAGACATTAATGACACAAGCTTATAAAGGGGATTACATTAAGTAGTAATTGTATTATGAAAGAAAATTATAATATAAACAAACCAAAACTTATTATTAGTTTAACTACCAATTACATAAACATAATTTCCTCTTTTTATTACATATAACATAGACTTTAAATACCCAATTAAGTATTTACTTCATTGCTACTCATTTTTCTTTATCATACTCTTGCTGCTTAGTTTAAATATAGCTAAATTAAAAGAAACACGCTGAATTCAAATTAGCATTAAGGTTTAGAATTCCATCAATTTGAATTTTACTTATTGGTAAAGTCCTCATCTCTGCAATTAAAGAGCAAGGCCCTGATTTCAATACCCATTCAAACATAGCTTTAAAAAACTATAATATGCTATGCTTGCATTTACATGTGAACTACTTGTAGTCATAAGTGTATTTCAGTCAAAATTATATTTTTTTTTTTTAATTTGACTAAAATATTTCATAAAAATTTTTTAATATATATTCGCGGATAAAAATAGATTTAATTTTAAAAATTTTAATTATATTTGAAATAAATAATAATAATCTGCTTTATATTTGTTTATAAACTTAATATTTTTTTTATTAAAATTTGAATTAAAATATTCAATTAATTTTTAATGTATATTAGTTTAAAAAATAATTGATGTGAATAACGAGTACATTCATTAATAAAAAATAAATTGCAATCACCATTTATATGTATTTGTAATAAGATATTCAAATTCTGAACAAATAATAACATAAAAAAATACTAAAAAAAACTATATAACTAAACTTTATTAAATCAGAATATATGAAACATGTTTAAGCTACTTAATTAGAATCAACTAAATTATCTAATACATTGTATTACTATCAACAAAATAACATTTACATTATAAATATTGAAACATAATATGTACCTTCTATCTTATCTTAAATATAAAACTACAGTAACTATTTCAATTATTATCTTACTATTATTACCATAACTCTATCTTAAATATTATAAATACTTGCCATAACTCTATTTAAAATATTATAAAAAAGTGAACATTTTTTAATTATTCAAATTTCTATATATTAAAAAAATATAATTTTATCTTACAACCAAATATATTAACCCCTTGCTCGCTCTTTTATATTATCCAAAAAAAATAATACCAATGCCCCATAGTGATACAAGCGACAACATTGGAATGCATTTTAGAGTTGTAGATTCGACGATGAAGAAGGAAAAACGAAGAATCATTAATGAACAATGTGAATCTCTTCCGTGCTATTTTGAATATTGTAGCCCATATCATTTTCGATGTTGCGAAAGAGGACCCAATGTCGGGCAATCAATATTTATTGATATTGTGGAGCAAGTGTTATTGACTTATTAATGTGTGGGAAGATGGAATGTAAGACCATCAATATTTATTGTATTATCGACTTATTAGTTAATATAAGTTTGTACCAATAGCACCATTGTATTGGTGGGCCGAACGTGGAGCCTCACGTAGTAAATGGCGAAAGCTTAAAAGGTCTCGTTGAGGGGCTGCATGAGGTCTATTTGTAGTAGCGGGTTGAGAATTGTATGTCCACCCGTTTGGTTGACTCACCACGGAAAATGAAAATGATACGTTAAAAATGTTTCAATCAATAACTGCAAGCCAACTAAAATTCAAGGCGGTTAGTTGAGAGATCGAAAGAAAATCCTAGCAAGTCTCCTTTGTCAAAGAAGGAAGCGACATTCCATTTACTCCTATACATCAATTAAATTTTTTTAATGAATTTTGTTTTTAATTACTTTTTATATGATGTATTATATTTATTTTTGTCATCATTAAAGCCAACTAAAATTCAAGGCGGTTAGTTGAGAGATCGAAAGAAAATCCTAGCAAGGCTCCTTTGTCAAAGAAGGAAGCCACATTCCATTTACTCCTATACATCAATTAAATTTTTTTAATGAATTTTGTTTTTAGTTACTTTTTATATAATGTATTATATTTATTTTTGTCATCATTAACTTGTATAATATTAATGATACTAAATTTTATAAAATATAGGGGAGGGACGCCATTACTTGTGTGCCCTTCTCTCCACCTCACCTACACCCGCGTGAACAACATATTGGCATGTACGACACGTGTCCGGCGTGGACTACCACGTGTTGTGCAGTGTGTCAGCCCTTTAAAACTCGTTTGCCAACCTTCCGTCCAGTTGTTTCCACCTATTTGCAGCGATGTGTGGTTTGCCTCTTGTTTTTCTGTTCGGGTTCGGTGTTTGGGCGAAGCCCTCTGCTGACGATGATGTGGGAAGGCTCCATTACCTGCGCGCTTCATCCGCCATTGTTGAGCTGATGTTTGCCATTGTTTGCTTGCACACATCCATGGTTGGGATAGGGTTTCTGTTGTTCTTGTGGTTTTCTGCCTGCAATTGTTGTTCATTCTGGACTGCCGCTGGTTTAGGGTTCCCTTGGTGGTTGTTTCATTCGCGCGACCTGTTGTTTGGGGAGGAGCCAGTACCAATTTCAGCTAGTTCGAGGTCGAAGGTTGCATTTTTAGGTAATTGCAGGGTTTTTTGGTTTTTTTGTTTCTCCATTTGCTAATTTCCAACTTGTTGCAGGTGTGGCGAGCTCTAGAGAAGGTCTGGAAAAGGTGTGGCGAGCTCTGGACTTGGACATGGCTTCTATCCAGTAGGATTTTGATCCTACCAGCCATTGCTGATGTTTTTTTCAACACCTCACCTTGTTTATTAGAATTTTTGTTAAATTTGCACTTGGACTTTCAGGTAGGGTTTGGGTTTTCTAGGTTAGGGGTTTTGTTTTAAGGGTTTAGGGTTTTGCAGGTTAGGGGTTTAGGGTTTTACAGGTTAGTGGTTTTTATTTTGGCTATCATATGGTTCCCTCTTTGAATCATTTCTCAGACTCTAGCTCGACAGGTGGAAACAGAGTATTTTATACTGTTAGGGTTTTGACCTCTGGTCATTTTTCTTCTACCTCTGAAGGTTTTCAATTTTTTCAGGGTTATCACCATTTTCCATGGAGTTTGAGTCTTCGTACTCCTTCAATGATGCCTTTTTGTTTCCTATGATCCCCCGAACCTCGAGTTTCATTTTCCCTACCATTCTCGTGATATCTTCTGGGGGTCATATTTTTACTAGGTTTTTATAAAACCTGGGGATTATTCAAGGGTATCTCTTCCCTTCATTTGTATGAATTTTCCCTCATCTAGTAGCATTTTGAAGGAGGTGGTTTCTCAAGCGCCAGATGGAAGGTCTCATTTCAAGGTACTAGAGGTGAGGTGTTCTAAAAAGGCGATCTTGGTCGAGTCGAGGAAGGTTCTTCCAGTAAAGAAGTGAGTCTCTCTTAAGGTAAACGAAAGAAGGGAAATTTTGCAAAGTTGAAAGAGAATCTGCAGATGGCTTATGCTCTTAGCTTAGATGTAGCCAGTTAATAATTATAATACTTTAGTCACAAATATTTGGTTGGCAGGATTCATGGCCATAAATATGGTTTACCTTTTCTTCACGAATGGGTGGAGTCCTCGGTCTGGCCTCTGATAAAAAGCCTTGTCTCTGTTAGAGTGCTCACAGAAGGTTGGGTTCACCCAATTTTTTAGGATGAGGAGGATGAAAAACTAATTCAGGGGAAGGTTCTAAAAATTGACTCCTCTCCTACTATTTTCAAATACTGAACCCCCCTCTTTGATGTTAGGCATGGAAAGATGAACATCGTTCCTGTTTGGGTTCACACCCCTGGTCTCCCAATGCATTAGGGGCACGAGCAATCTTTTTGTCACATTGGAAACCAGATGGGGAATTGCATGAATCATCATACTTATCCATTGTTGATACTTTGATGGCTCACATTCTCATAAGTGTTGATATCCGTAGGGGACTTTTGAGAGTTATGGACCTAGGGCTTGGGATGGACCCCATTATCCTGGACTATGAGAATATTTCATTCCAGTGTCGGTTTTATCATCAACATGACCACAATGTGAAGGATTATGTTCTCCTGATGCAAAAGAAAGTGCACAGATCCTCTGGAGCTAATATGGCGGGTGGTTTGGGTTCAGAGTCCTAATCTCAAGCATCATCACCCCTAACTTCCTTTTCAGTTTCCCTTGATGTTGTTGCAATGGACCATAGCACTATCCAGGTGTATGAAGGATCACATCCATATATCCTCCCTCTCATTCTCTTAGCTCTCGATGGTGAATTTATTATGCCATGTCCTTCCTTTTCCTTTTCAAATTCATTTTCAATCGATGCTTGCATTTATTTTAGTTATAGCTCTATTAGTTATCCTATGGTTTTTGATGTATTATGTAAAGAAACCTCCTCTTCCTTATGTGCAAAACTTTCCTCTCATTCAGTCCCCGATATTTTCCCTTTTTCTCTCACCATTGCAATATATAGGTGGGTCACGACTTGATCCTTGTTTAGATTTTTAACCAGGACAAACTATATTTCTTCCACTGTAATAAATATTCCTTCAATGTTATTAATCAATTTTTTATAAACATTTGTGCTTAGCTGGCAAACAAAACTGCTTTACAACCAACCAAGCTGTTATTGGCTTTTCAATGTAGTGAATGCATAGAACCATAATGTTGTTATCCAGGACAAACTATATTTCTTCCACTGTAATAAATAGTATTTTAATGTTATTAATCAATTTTTTATAAACATTTGTGCTTAGCTCGCAAACAAAACTGCTTTACAACCAACCAAGTTGTTGTTGGCTTTTCAATGTAGTGAATGCATAGAACCATAATGTGGTTAACTAGGACAAACTATATTTCATCTACTGTAATAAATAGTATTTCAATGTTATTAGTCAATTTTTTATAAACATTTGTGCTTAGCTCACAAACAAAACTGCTTTACAACCAACCAAGTTGTTGTTGGCTTTTCAATGTAGTGACTGCATAGAACCATAATGTTGTTATCCAAGACAAACTATATTTCTTCCACTGTAATAAATAGTATTTCAATGTTATTAATTAGTTTTTTATAAACATTTGTGCTTAGCTCGCAAACAAAACTGCTTTACAACCAACAAAGCTGATGTTGGCTTTTCAATGTAGTGAATGCATAGAACCATAATGTTATTATCTAGGACAAACTATATTTCTTCCATTGTAATAAATAGTATTTCAATGTTATTAATCAATTTTTTATAAACATTTGTGCTTAGCTCGCAAACAAAACTGCTTTACAACCAACCAAGCTGTTGTTGGCTTTTCAATGTAGGGAATGCATAGAACCATAATGTTGTTAACTAGGACAAACTATATTTCTTCCACTGTAATAAATAGTCTTTCAATGTTATTAATCAATTTTTTATAAACATTTGTGCTTAGCTCGCAAACAAAACTGCTTTACAACCAACCAAGCTGTTGTTAGCTTTTCAATGTAGTGAATGCATAGAACCATAATGTTGTCAACCAAGACAAACTATATTTCTTCCACTATAATAAATAGTCTTTCAATTTTATTAATCAATTTTTTATAAACATTTGTGCTTAGCTCGCAAACAAAACTTCTTTACAACCAACCAAGTTGTTGTTGGCTTTTCAATGTAGTGAATGCATAGAACCATAATGGTGTTAGCGTTTCAAAGCAATAAAACAACCTAGGTTGTAAGCCAAAATGTTTCTGTGACAAGAAAAAGACACAATCCATCCAAAATCCACATCATAATGTGGTTACAACCAAAAACATATGACACCCCTATTCTTTATGACCTTGAGAATCTAATAAGATTTCTACATTATAATAGAATATAGATGTTCCTTCTAAAATGGATTTTGGCTACAATGTCACACACATTATGAAATAAAACAACCTAGGTTGTAAGCCAAAATGTTTCTGTGACAAGAAAAAGATACAATTCATCAAAAATCCACATCATAATGTTGTCACAACCAAAAACATATGACACCCCTATTCTTTATGGCCCTGAGAATCTTAAGTGCCAAAACTCCCTGAGTTACCTTCTTGAGCCAGGTAGGTTGGCCTACCTGTCAAGGGTTGATTAGGAAATGGTTGATTGCTACCATATGATTGAGTCCAATTTGCAGCTTCCAACCATGGAGGTATTGAGTACCCATACCTCACATTTGCACTACTAACCCCTGCATTAAGTTGAGGTGTGTAATGAGCATACATAGAATGGACACCAAATCTGGTAGGAATAAGGCAAGTGGGTAAACCCTTAGTTTGATAGTGAGGCACTTGAATGTTTATGAGATCTTGGAATAATGGTGTATTATCTACAATGGAGTCCAACGAGTTTGAAATAATCCTGGCTTCATCAGCTATTATTGTATCATTGTCAACCATATTGATCATCCCTTGATCCTTTTCAAGCATTTGTTGTTCCTTTTTTGATTCCTTTTCCTGTCTTTCCATTTGTTTTTGTTGGTCCTTAACTTACCTTGCTTTATCTCTTTCAATCCTTTCATCTGATCGATGTTGCGCTGCAACAATTCTTGTTGCCTTCTTCTCCTTGACTAAATCCTTCTTTTTCTATTATAATTCTTGCATTTCAAATTTCTTTTTTTTCAGACTCAACTAATAGGTTTATATAGTCCTCTGAGGTGAGTAACTATGAGCTTTGTCCCAGACAAAGACTACTCGGTGCACCTTGATTTTTTTCATTGATACTCTCTCTACTGGTAGCTTTAGGAAGGGGTCAAGTGTCTTCTCCACCCCTCCCACCTTTTAGTATCTAATGGAACTGAGTGAACTATATCATTATCTTCATTTGATGCCTCATTATGTGCTTAATCTTCTTCCACTGATCTATTGTCCACAAAAAAATGAACAATTTCACTGTTCAATTCTGCTGGTTGTGAGGGCATGTTCATGCTTTGTTCATTGGTTGCTAAGACACTATGTGCATTCATATTAATCATTGCTTCTGCTAGCCATGAAGGTGGGGTTACTTGGCTTGGCAATGTCAATTGGTCATTGTCAACTGCATGCTCAACAATGTCATTAACAATATCAGCAACAAGAGTTTCATGTTCTTGACTTGGTGGAACAATCTCCATGTTACTACGAATTTGTTCATGGTTATATTGTGTTTCACATACACTTTCATCATCTTCACCATATAAGTGTCCTTGAGAGAGGGAAATCATATTACCAGTTGCAACAACATCATCTTGGTCATCTACTTCTTGCACTTTAACACCTGTTTGGGCATTCCCTTCTCCCTGACCATCCACATGAAATGCTTGGCTACAACCAGTATGATGCATAAGAGCATCATAGTTCAGTGGCTAGATTCCTGTTCTCCTAAAGCAAGCCTTGATATTTGATGGTGTCAAAGCCCTTTTAAAAGCTTTACTTGCAAGCTCTACTAGCTCGAACCTTTTCACCTCAACCCCTGGATTCTTTGCCATCCATGCAACGCGCTCCGACCTGAAATAGTTCTTGAAAGGGCTAAACACACTAACATCAAGTGGTTGCAGTCTGCGAGTGGTATGAGCGGGAAATGTCAACAGCTCAATGCCTAAATTGTTTGCTTCCTCAATTGTTTGTACAACCGTGTGGCTCCCATGGTCATCTAATATCAATAGGTGTCTGTTATTAGGTGAGACGCCACCTGATATGCAACAAAGTGAAAAAGCCAACTTAAAAATAGTTCTTTAGCCATCCATGCATGGGGATGTGCAGCCATGCATGCACCTGGTTCACAGTTTTGTATATAGTTTTTCAGTTGATTTTTACCTTTGAATAGATAAAATCCTAGGATTGAAGTACCAATTGCATTGACACAACATAAAATAGTTATCCACTCCCTACTCTTAGGAAAAATCTTTGGCACATTTCAGTTCCCTCTCTTGGCAATTACCCACATGCCATAATTCCTCCCTACCTGTAAACCTGTTTCATCATAGTTCCATATATGGTCTGCTCCATAGGAATGTTTATTGTAAGCACTAGAAAGTGTGTCATAGAACTTTTTCACAACTGTAGGGCACAAATTTAATGCTCTGTCTCTGTCAAGGCCCTCAACAGTACGCAATACAAGTTCTGGATGCCTTTTTTTAAACCCAAACCACCATGATTTACCAGGAAACCCATATTTGAATGGGTTTGGCCTCCCTTGACAGATTTGAGCAACTGTGGATTTGAGTTGTATCAACTCCAGCCCATGTCCCAATTGGGCCATCTCTTTACACCACTCAACCACCTCGGCCTCCTCCTCCTTACTCATAACTGTAAAAGGCCCTCTACATTTTGTATGAGTCAGTCCATTTATCCAATAATGTATTGATGAGGGAGGAATACCATATTTTTTTACAGATGCCTGAACTGAGTATCCATTAAACTCTATGTCATCAACTGCAAGTAACATTTGTTCTTTTGTCCATCCTCTTATAGCACTAATATTTTTAGTTGAACTTGTCCCTTGGACTATTGCTGATGGTGGTTTTGTGGCTGATGGTGTGTTAACATCAACTACTATCACATGGTCATCCTCAACAATGTTCCTTGGGGCATTGTTGACATTGACATTAGCTGTCCTATCCTCATCAAACGATGTGCATCACAGTTGCACACCCCTTGTCACTCTCCTACCACTTCTCCTTGTATGAGTAGCATAACTACCTTTTGCCATAGATGCAACAACCTGTAAAATTATTACAATCATTTAGACATTAGAATATTTGTAAATTATGCTTTCATACAAGGCAAAAATACCTTTGCTTTATTACAGGAAATTATCAACATGTATGTTAGTATCCTTGAAAAATCAATATACATAATCATTTTGTTGTATGTCTTCAAAATTATCAGTGATTGTTGTTTTCATAACTTGTCTTTGCACTTAAAATACCATGAGTGTATTGATTGGTTTTTTTATGCATTTCCCAACAGAGCTCTTGTTCAGTTTGACTACTTAAAATATTGTTTTGTTGTTTTGTTGTTTTTTGTAAGGATGCACTTCTCCAGAAATGGATCTCTGGCTATCAAGGAGTCATCATTGGCCAAACCAAGCATGGTATTTAATTTGACCAAGGCTCCAACTTGGGACCCCCTAAAGCACTCTTGATATCAACTTTGCCACCATAACGGATTTTTTCCTCATGTCACTTACAGTTGAAGTTTCTAGTCATGTAAACATTCATTTCAACTACAACTCTTATTTGCATCTTGTCTACATATATAACACAGGCCATACCTTTTTCTTAAATCAGGAAAGCATATTATCAATTTGTAAAGTTTTGAGTAATTATTGACCTCATATATCAAATCAGAATGAGGGTGTCGTTTGCCATATTTGTAATAGTTTGAGGTTGGTTGTGCCTTCTTTGTGGTCCTTCTTTATGATATGTTTCCCCTTGTGTACAACAACCTTCCAATAAGGCCCTTCCACTACTTCTTGTTCATTTGTTTATGTTATTTTATTCCTTTTACATTGTTTTGTTTACTTTATGATCATATTTCAAGAATGATCTAAACCCCCTTTTCCTTTTCTCCTTTCAACTTTTTCTTCAATTTATTTTGCAGGTCTTGTTTATGGTACAATTAGTCTTGATGATGTTTATTGTTGGCCTCATATAAGGTTTTCGGTTTCAACACTGGAAGTTGTATTGCAATACTTGACCACTAATTAAGCAACTCATCTGAAGCTTCTAATCTATATTACAGCCAACACAAGGACAATACATCTATGCTTATCTTCCAATTGGGCCATAGTTTTTGTTTCTTATTATAAAATTTCATTAAGCTTTTGTTAAAATGATTCTCATAAAGAAATTTCCTTGTGAAATTATGGTTAAACAAGTTTCAATTGAGTTGATCATCATGTTCCTACATATTTTTTGCATGATCTTTATATTTGTGTAGACATTTTCTACAAGTATTGGAAAGATTTTTGAAGACTACATATGGTTTGCGCAAAATTGGAATTTGTTTTGTTTCTCTTCTCATACATTCTTAAATGCATTTGTCATTGTTTTATTGAGTTTCATCATGTAAGAGATACAATATGTCACTAATGCATATGAATCAAGCATAAATGAGAATTTGGATTTGCATTCCAAATTATTAGCATATGACAATAGCCAGTTATTAGACCGCATATATTGTCCTTCTCTCTTGTAAAAGTGTAAATTGATTTAAATTACTAATTTCATTGATGTATTCATTCTCTATTAAATGCAAGTTTTCTAAGAACCCATCAAATATGTATATCTCACTTTAATTTCCATGTTCTAGTATTTAAAATGTCATTCTGCATTTATTTTCAAGGTGTCATTGTTGCACTCTATTGGTTCAAGTATTGCTGTTTTTTTTTCTTCTTTCTTCTTGTTGTGTACCGAGCAAGAACCCCAAGGTAGCAACCTATTGTACTTGGCTAGTACGTTGTTCAGTTATGAGAAGTATGCCATAATTTTTAAAGGAACCTATTCTACTTTGGTGGCAAGCGGTTCAGTGATGAGAAATACGTCATAACTCCATTAAAGGAGCATCATCTACACATTTAACTAAGTTACACACTTATTATCTAAAATTTAAAGCTAGTGAATATATACTTCAGAGGAACTTTTCTAAGTCAAACTGAGTTGGACAATGGCGAGCTTCATGGGTAATGGACAAGGTAGTTAGAAAATAAAGTGAAAGAAACCAGAATTATTAACCTTTTTTAGATAATTGTTGCCTGTCAAAAAAATTTCCCAGTTTCAAGCACATCTTGAAAAAAATTATATAAAAAACCTTGTAGTCGTCAAATACATACAAAATGCCCCATAATAGGCAAAAATGCCAGTCAAATTCAAATTCCATCCTTGTGGTGGATTTTTCAAGAACAAGCTCCATTGACCGTCTATAAAGACAAACCTTGTGTAGACATTTTCTACAAGTATTGGAAGGATTTTCGAAGACTACATGTGGTTTGCACAAAATTGGAATTTGTTTTGTTGCTCTTCTCATACATTCTTAAATGTATTTGTCATTGTTTTAATGAGTTTCATCATGTAAGAGATATAATATGTGTCATTTGGGACTTCCTACTAATTGAGTTGGTTCATAGCCAGGGCACACCTGGCAACTAAAATCTTGTCGGGCACATCAATATGTCTGTAAGTCTGAACATAGAAATAGGTGAATTGGTGAATTGTGAAATAGAATTGTAGGTTGTGTGTTGATTTTTATGAAACTGAAACTGTAAGTGAAACTGAATCTGTAAGAACTAAAACTGCAAGAACTCTGATAAATGAAAATAGAACTATAAGAAAAATGAGTTGTAATTGATATAACTGACCTGGATATACTGGAAACTGTTTTGTGATGTTTTGTCTTCAAGGTTGCTGAATAGTTTGAAAGCGTAACATGCAACTTCAACCGTAGTTGAACTTCTTTTATAGTTTTTGGCATTTGAATTTAATTGGTGGACATGGATGGACATGGATGGCAGTGGCTTCATTTTGAATGTGTGGTCTGGATTTAATTTGATGTGATCTAATGGTTGGGAATTTCTTATTTGTTGATCCATGTGCTTTGATTTGTTTTAATGAGAAATAGAATGAGTTGGGTGTCATTTATTGCAGTTATTGGGTTGGGTGTCATTTATTGAACAAAGTGATTTTAAATGTTATTGGGTTGGGTGTCATTTATTGAACATAGGGGGTTTAGTTGTTGAACAACACAGCAATTATGGCTGACATACATTCAATTTTATTATGTGCAGGTATGGATATTTATTTGGGATACAAAGCTTCAGTTCTGATGAGTGGGGGTTGAAGTGACTGCTACTTTGTACTTCTGGAATAGACCATTTTGGAAGCATTTATGGTTTCATCTGTTTTCTAGTTGGGTCAATATGGTTTGCACTCTTAAGTATTAAGATACTATTGATGGACAGTGGTGGGCCCAGTCAATGGATTGGGAAATTTTGGACATAGATTAATACTTATTTATACTTAATGTTATTTATCTTTGTTTAAATATCGGTTGCAAAAATTTCAATTTGTGGTGGTTTGGTAGGACCAGTAATATATCAATTACTGGTCCCTACACAACATTAGACATCTCTCCCCTACTATTTAAAAAAAATCCCATAAAAAATTATTAATTAATTTTGATAAAGGAAAATTCAT
>APFE030176257.1:0-19294 GCA_000404065.3 Pinus taeda
CCACGAAAATTCCCTTCTTTCCAGATGCACCCAATTTATTTCTTTTCTCTTTTGGCACATGAAAATATACAGGGCTTCCAAAAATTCTAAAATGAGAAACATCAGGTTTCTTACCAGTGAACTTTTCTTCAGGAGTCTTGGAACCAAATGCTTGATGAGGGCATCGATTTTGTACATATACAACAGTGTTTGCAACTTCAGCCCATAGAAACTTCGGAAGTCTTTGATCATGTAGCATGGCCCAGACAGCTTCCACAATCGTGCGGTTCTTCCTTTCTGCCACACCATTCTGCTCAGGAGTATGTGGTATAGTAGTCTCCCTCTTAATGCCAACCTCAGGTATGCCTAAGTGAACCAACTGTAATATATCGGAGGTCTTGCTTTGGCTTGAGGGAAATGGTCCCCTTTTGAGATTTCCTTCGGCACATCCCAGACATACACCTTCTTTCCCTACTTGGAATTCGGGCATCCCTATTACCATCCGTCTTACATCAGGTAGAGCTTTGTAATGAAGGTGGGCAAACCTCTGATGCCAAAGTTTGGATTGAAGAGTTGAGTCACAAGACATGACACCTAGTGGACTTCCACCGACCTGATATAAAGAATCAACTCGAAACCCAAGAGTGAAAGCATCTTTAACATTATTTTTCCATATACATACCTTACCATCGCTGAAGGTTACCTTGTAGCCTTTGTCTTTCATTGTCGAGATGGACACCAGGTTCTTTCAGAGGTCAGGTGCATTTAGTACATCCTGGAATTTCTAGCCTCCTTGAATTCTTGTCCTCTTCCTTGATTCCCAACTCTCCTCTTACCTTTGTTGTTGAATTTGCCATTCCTTTGATTGCCATCAGAGGGATTTTGATCATCGTCCCGATGTGAGTCCTTTCTATCAGGGCACTGCCTTGCATAGTGACCTGCTTTATCGCAGATGTAACATCGTCCTTTTCTTTCACCCTTAGATCCAACCTTTCCTTTTGATTTAGTCCCGGAATTATTTCTTTTCTTAGCATGAGAAGAAAAAGCAACAGGAGCACCTCTATGCAAGGGCATTTCCTGCTCTTCTACTTGTTTCTTCTTGAATGCATCTAGCCATTAATTCCTCGAAACCAGGAATTACATTATTGTTCAGAAGAGTAGTCCTGAACACATACCATTCGGATGGTAATCCTCCAAGAGTTGTGAGTGCCATTTCACTGTCAGTAATAGTTTCCCCAATAGCTAGGAGATCGTTCTTGATCTCGGTGATTCTTAAGAAGTATGCTTGCATACTCTCATCTTTACCCTTCTTGATTTCCCTCAGCTTATTTCTAAGAAACAAAACTTGATTTGCATCATTAACTTTACATAAACAAACCAGTCTATCGTAGATTTCCTTGGAGGTGTCTAGATTAGAGATGTAGGCCACCAAGTGCTTGTCGATAGAGCCCCGGATGATCTTCTTTGCTTTAATTTCTCCGTTCTTCCATTTGTTCCTGACAGCGGGAGGTGCATTTGATGGAGGCTCAACAATATTGCCTCTCATGTAACCCAACACTCCTTGATCCTCCAGGGTTAGATCCATAGACATCTCCCATCCGTGATAGTTAGCGTTCTCACGGAGCTTGTCTTGGGCAGGAAAGAGTGTTGAGGACCCCATTGTTCTTTTAGGATAGCTTTGCCAATCTTCTCTTTGGTGATTGCTCTTGCTCTTGCTTGGGCTTTGTCTTCACCTCAGCTTTGATACCATGTTAAGTTATGGTATGTTCTATGCTTGTAACAGTTTACTTCTTTTTCTTATTATATTCCACAGATTAGCAATCACAAGACATAAAAAAGTGCAGATAGAACATTAAATGATTGATAGAAAACAAGCCAAGACAAGAGACACAGATGTGGCGGCTAGCCAGGGACAAACCCCACAATGTGTGGGGAAACCCTTTGATCAAATCTTCTTTTATCTTCAATAATTCAGCAGAGAGAAATAGTACAATAAATCTGATTCATATCAGCAATAACAAACCCTAGATCAGCAGCATCAACGTTAGCGGCTTCATTATCAAACTAGGGCAGACGATATCTCACAAACCGTTCGTCGGATTGACTTCATTCCACCACCAAAAGTTGCGGCTTTCAAAGGTTCAGATGAACCTACAGCGCAGTTCTAAAGAGGAGATCTTCTAGGCCACACAGGTCAATCTTCGGATCTGCAGTTGCAGCTTCAGGTTCAGCAGTTTTCGGCTTCAAACTAGGGCAGTTGATATCTTGCAAATCATTCGTCGGATTGACTTCATTCCACCACCAAAAGTTGCGGCTTTCAGAGGAGGTTCAGATGAACCTACAACGAAGTTCTAAAGAGGAGATCTTCTACGGCACGCAGGTCAATATTTGGATCTGCAGTTGCAGCTTCAGGTTCAACAGCTTCCGACTTCACATGTGTGAGAGAGAGACCTATTTCTGGGCAGTAGAGAAGAGACTCATTTCTACGCAGTAGAGAGAGAGAGATGTGATGAGAAGAATGAGTGCAAATGAGGAAAAGTCCTCTTATATTTATACACAACATTGGTGTATGAATAAATGCGACTGTTGGGCTTCTGAGCCTACATGAGTTGTAGGTTGGCTTGATAATAATTCCATAATCAAAATAAATTCATATCTCCATGAATACTTATCGAAATCGGATGATCTTTATATCAATCCTACACCTCTCGACGAGAGGAATTTAATAAAAATATTATCAGCCATGAATAAGATGACCCACATGAAGTTTTGCCCTGGTTACCAATTTTAACACTTCTGGGCAATCTTCCAAGGCTTCTGTGGACCCTGGCTCGTGTCGTATTGTTGCTCCTCCCATTGTTTATGCAATTCAATGTTGTTCCACCTACTTATCCTTCCCCTTAAGTGCTCTGGGGTAGTCAACACAGACTCGTCGTTTCAGCCTACACTGCTATTTTCTCTTCTCCGAGCACTCTGAATGGGGGTTCAACGCTTCCAACAGGGGTGAATGGTAGGGTGGCAGGGTGATGCAGGTGAAGATTTCGGATTGGGATTTGGCACGCATGGTTCGTACTACACAATGAATTTTGCCTTAATGGTGAGTCATGGGGCGATCTCATCGATGGTACACTTACCCTTTTTCGTATGATCAACATTAAGTAATAATAATTTCCAGGTCATCATGCCTTAATTGTTGGATTTTTCTAATATTCACAAGTCATGCGACGGTCATGTCACCATATGATTCATCCCCCCCCCCCCCTCCCCGACATAATTATGACAGCCTTCATTGGTCGTCAATAGTCATGTTAGGTTGCCATAATTACAAAATAAAACGAATTAAATATTACCTTTTTGATGACATACCTTTGTGACGTGGGGCGAAGTAATGGGCGGCGCAATATGCAAACCAAGCTCGAGCAGCGAGATGCACGAACTTAATTCTGATGACGAGGATCATGGTGATGTTCTGCTACATATTACAATAAAATATCTCGTTTATTCCTGAAAAGTCGTCGGCTGTTACAGGTGTAACAGCGAAGACGACTGATATATATTATTTTAACTTCTACAAAAAGATAAAGAAGAAAAGATCATGTAACAGCACTAATCGTAAGATATGCTTTGAAATAACAAATGTTGTTATAGAGTGTGTAACAACCGCCACTAGGTGGTTTTCAACTGCTACAAAAGTGTCTATCTGCGCATGGGAAAGGTTTTCAAAGTCAGATTATTATTTATTTTTATTTTTTAAATTTGAAGGTGTAACAGCCGCCAACCGAAGTTGATTTCAGTTGTTACACTTATTGGAAAAATTAAATTTTTTACAGCACAGAGGGGCTTTCCCTTGTTCCCGTAATTTGTAGATCCGAATCTGTGACAATGCTGACAAATGAATCCATTCAGGTAGGTTTGTGATATAACCAAAGACAGTGCCCATTTGCAAGTAATGGTGTCCTCGCGCTGTCAATGGTCACCAAATTTATAGTCCCATTGTCATAGACCGCATCTACCTCATAAGTACCTAGCCATCTGGTGCAGAGCTTACCCTTGAAGTCTTTAAACCTTGAGTCATATAAGAGAGCCCAATGTCCTTTCTGTAACTTCTTATTCTTTATAAATCTGTCATGCCACTTAGCTCTCTACTGCTGGATAATCTCTATTTTCTGGATAGTAGACAACAGTTTCTCCTCCAATTCATTGATTTGGTTCAATATCTGCCTTTGTGCTATAGCCAAATCCAAATTGACTTGCAATGTTGTCCTTAGTGTCTTGATTTCAAATTCAATGGGGAATAAAGGGTTCTTGCCATACACAAGTTCATATTGTGAGAATCTAGTGGTATTCCTCCATGTAGTCGTGTATGCCCATAACACTCCTGGAAGTTTGTCAACCAAATTTCTTCGATGACTGGCCACGGTCTTAATAAGGATCCCTTCAATGACTTTGTTAGTGCTTTCTACTTGGCCATTTGCTTGTGGATGATAAGGTGTTGTGATTCTGTGATGGATTTTATATTTCTCGACCAACTCCTGGATCTTATGAGATGTGAACTGGGGCCCTCCATCTGTGGCTATCTCCCTGGGTATGCTAAACCGAACAAAGATGTCTTCAAACAGGAAGTCTGAGACAGCTTGCTCTATGGCTCTAGTTAGTGCCTTCGCCTTGAACCCATTTTGTGATATAGTCAATGCAGACCAAGATGTAGGATCTTTGTCTAGATGATTAATTTGTCCTACAAAATCTAGAGCCCACTTCTCAAAAGGTTCTAGGACGATTTGGGGTTGTAACGAGTCCCAGTGTGGAAAAAGTCCCGAAAAAATAGCAATTTATTCCTAAAATCACGATTTTTTGGGCAAAACGATTATATTGTGCGACTTTTTGGCGATTTTTTCATAAACGAAAAAATCGCGATATTATCGAATTAATCCCGATTTAATCGGGAGTCAATTGAAAAAGTCGGCTTCCATTATGTCCGTGTCGATAAAATGACGCAATCATTCATTTCGGTGCATTTTCAGTCTGTTTTGATTTATTCCGCACTATGGAGAATCGAGGGTTTCAACTTTCGGACGTTCCGCTTGCATTTGCAACGTTGCCATTGCGTTAAGAGGAGCCCCCAAGCCCCAAGGTATGTTTCAGACTTCAGTCTTCAGAGTTCTAGTTAACCCATTACCTGTAGGTTGTTAAAAACTTAAACGTTTCTTAAATCTTTCAAGTTTCAACAGATTGTCTTGTAATAAATTTGTAATATCATTATTCAATGTTCATATATGTAATATGTAATATCAATATGATTAATATATAATATATATTTAATATTATATATGGCTATGCGGGCAGTGGAAAGCCATTATCCAAAATTCCAAATGTGTTATATGTATAACTATTAACATACCAAATTCGTTATATGTATAACTGTTAACATATAATAATAAATATATATGGCTATGCGGGCAGCGGAACATATAATAATAAATATATATGGCTTAAGTGTTCATTGTTCGGTGGGTCCAAACATTTAAAAAATTAAAATTACAGTTGTGGCATATCAAGCCTTCCAAATCTCTTATCTGAAGAAAACCTAATAAGTTTTGCAGACCTTGTTTGTATAATCTCAAAAGGGCAGTCTCAAGAGTCAAAACCAACACTCACTGCCAGTGAATCTACACAATACACAGTCACACTGCACAGAGCCTAAAAATTGGTTGCAGCATATAATTTATTAATTTCATAATCATAAATGATAAAAGTTTTATCATAAAACGGTGACATGTCACATAATCATAAATGATAAAACAGTGACCTTATAATCATTGTATATTGACTGTATATGTCACTTCAAAAATATACATTGACTTCAAAATAACTACTATGTAGTAAGTATGTACTGTAAATTTGTAATTTAAATTTTAAATTTACAAATTTGTTTCTAAATTCTGAGTGCAATACAAATTATATTTTGTTGATTTGAAGGCTGAAGCAATTTAATTTGTTTCAATTTTTTTTTGTGCCCAGGTTTAAACTTTAAATTCAAGTTCAAAGTTTAAAACAAAATGCCAAGGATTTTGGATGCTATGTGGGAGTTTGGTGAACCTAATACTACCCTTGAAACTGGGGGGATCAATAGAATGTATTTGACTTGCAAGTTGTGTGGCAAGCATATGTCAGGAGGCATCAACAGATTAAAAATCCATTTGGGGCAAATTTCGGGGCAAAATGTTGAACTTTGCACAAATACAACTCCAGAAATCATCTGACGGGCCATTCAATCATTGATGGATAAAGAGGACAGAAAAGACACCAGGGCAGCTCTAAAAAACCAACTGTAGGGGGCTCAAGAGTGGGGATAATTGAGAGTCGCAGTGCTTCTTCAGCGGCATCACCTTCCTCACCCATGGGTCCCAGCCCCACATCTATCTCATCTTTTTTTGTTCCTAGAACAACAGCTAGTTCACAACCTGGAAAAAAAGGAAAAGGCAGAAGCTGACAGGTTGGTCAGTAAGTGTCTTCTATGGAGTGATGTTCCTTTCAACATTGCCAAGACAAACCCATTCTACCAGCTTATGTTTGATGTTGTTGTTGTCGTTGGCCCCAGGTACAAAGCCCCCACCTTCGCAAAATTGAGAGGGCCTCTTCTTTAAGATGAAAAGACTGATTGCACTGCTAAATTGGCAGAGTTTAGGGCATCACGGGAACACACTGGATGCACAATCATGTCAGATGGTTGGACTGACCAAAAGGGTAGGACCCTTCTTAACTTCTTGGTTAGTTGTCTCAAGGGGACAGTGTTTATGAAATCTGTTGATGCATCTGCACACATTAAAGATGCACGTACATTATGTGAGTTGTTGGACATCTTCATTCAGGAAGTAGGCCCAAGGAATGTTGTCCAAGTCATAACGGAAAACGCTGCAAATTATGTTGCAACTGGCAAGATGCTTATGGAGAGGTATCCTAACTTGTTTTGGACACCTTGTGCTGCTCATTGCATTGACTTGATGTTGGAGGATATAGGTAAGATTCCTACTGTGAGGGATATTGTTGAATCATCCAAGAGCATAACAAAATTTATTTATAATCATGCATTTGTGCTTAGCTTGATGAGAAGATTCACAACCAACAAAGAGGTGGTGCATCCTGCCATTACACGATTTGCCAATACTTTCATATCTCTTCACCTCTGTTGAATTCTATGTGGGATGTGAAGAGCATGTTTCTTTCAGCGGATTGGCATTCTTTATCTATTAGTCGTAAACCAAAGAGAAAAGACATATGCAGACTAGTTTCATATGATCAGAGCTTTCGGGCAGGAGTAGAGGAGGTGTGTGCCATTTTAGAACCTTTGGCAAGGGTTCTTCAGTTGGTTGATGGAGACAAGCCCGCAATAGGCTACTTGTATGAGGCCATGGATAGGGCCAAAGAAGCCATTCGTGCTTATTATGCAGATAAGGGAGACGAGGGGTTAGAGAAACAACAAGTCATATGGAGAGTGATTGATCAGCGATGGAACAATACCCTCCATCGCCCCATTCATGCTGCAAGTGTCTACCTCAACCCTGCGTTTTCTTACACTTGTGGTTTCAGATTTGATGCCGAGGTGATGGATGGATTCTTCACTTGTGTCGAGAGGATGGTGTCATCTGAGCAAGAACGTGAAGAGATTTCTAAAGAAATGGAGGTCTATTGGATGGGAGATGGCACATTTGGTTTTAAAATGGCTATTAAGAATAGGACGACCAAAATGCCAGGTAATCTTCAGTTTGTTTCAAACTTTCAAGTTTAGAATTTCAATGTTTTTTTTATGTTTCTCATTTTTCTTTTAACATGTAGATGCTTGGTGGACAAGTTATGGTGTTAGAGTACCCCATCTCCAAAAGCTTGCCATTCGAGTGCTCAGCCAAACATGCAGTTCCTCTGGGTGTGAGCGCAACTGGAGTGTATTTGACAAAATACATAGCAAAAAGCGCAACAGGTAAAAAGATTTCAAATTAAATTTTTTGAATTCATGTGATTAATTTTAATACTTAAATTTTCTAAGTACTAATTTACAATCTATGACCCTAATACAGATTGGAGTCCTAACGCCTCAATGACATGGTCTACGTCTACTACAATCTTCGATTGTGGGTCAGACAGCTTCAGAAACCTACTTATGTGGAAGCCATCTCATTGGACAATATTGATACCACCTCTTCATGGAGAGTCGAGACTAAGAAGCTGATCATGGACTCGATCCCGGATTGGTTAGCTGTGGATCTAGAGGATGTAGCAGTTGCAAGGGAGGGAGAGCCAGAGATAGAGAAGGAGGAGCAACATCAGGGTCAGGAGGCAGTAGCAGAGATGGATGAGGATGCTGAGGAGGAGGTGACACCATCTAGGATGGGCAGCAACAACAACATAGGACAAAGGCCACCTCTTCCATCGGCTTCTAGAGGACGATTGAGTCCATTTGATTTTGTATACCCAGGGGCAGGGCCTTCTTCCTCAAGAGGAAAAGGCAAAGCCATTCCCTATTCCCGTAAAAGGGGAAGAGCATCTCAGTGATTGGTTACTTGATGACTTTTAGATGACTCATGATATACATTTATTATATTTTTTGTTGATATTTTGACTCTTGAGAGTTGAGACTCAGACAGGACCCAAAATTCAGGAGTTGATTCACTATTTTGATATGTGATGTAGCACTAGACTTCATATACATATTATATATTAGCTTGCTTTACATGTTTATGTGGAAATGCATTTATTTGATGTTGTGGACACTGTAGATGTAAAAAAAAATGAATAATTTTGTGTTTTTTTTAATTTTGCCGACTTTTTTCTGACTCTTTCAAAAAACTCCCGACTTTGCCGAGTTTTTCAACTTTTGGGCCCTTGCCGAATTAATCTCAACTTCGACTTTTTCCACATTGGTAACAACAGCTCATCTGATTGCAATGGTTGGCCCATCCTTTGACAACTATCATATCCCTTCACAAACTTCTTGGCATCTTGAAATATTGTCAGCTAGTAATACCCTGTTGAAAGGACTTTGTATACTGTATGTTTGCCTGCGAACTATCCTCCACAGGGTTCCTCATGACAAGCTTTAAGGATATCAAAGACCTCATCTTCTATAACACAGTGTCTGATCTGGAAATCTGGTCCAGTGTGGTAGAGGTTCCCATCTATCCAAGTATATGTAGCACTTTGTTGTATGATTTTTCTTTTCTCCTTCGAGAACAAACACTGTGTAAACTTCCCTACAACAAGATAATTGGTTATATCTGCATACCAACGTGAGTAAGTAGAAATAGCAAAAAACTATTCATCAAGGAAAGAATCTTCAATGGGAGTGCAACTGTAATCAATAGTTAGCCTAGAAAGAAAGTTAGCTACTACATTGTCTTTTCCAAGCTTATCTATAATAGTGATGTCAAATTCTTGTAACAGCAATAACCAGTGTGTAACCTGTTGACCACTAAAGTGGCACCTGATGATTATATGAAGACTCCATGCCCAAGGATGATCCAGAGGACACTTGTACCATCAGATGTCATCAGTCAACAGAGTTTTTAACTCTACTTCTATCTTCTCATCATCTTTCTTGTACCCAGATTCCACACCCTGCGGGGAATTGTAATAAGTGATGCTAGTATGATGAGTTTCTTGAATTTGTAACATGCCTAGGATGTGGGACTCGATCAGCAAACAAGTACACCTTGGAGTGTTTTTTTTATCCAGTTAATTATCCCTTCTTTTTCAGAGGCGGATAATTTTCTGGATTTTTTCACTCATTTTTAACCCCAAAGCCGAGGTGATGGTTTGAAGATTGAGCCCCTGACACATCTTAGTGTCTAGAGTCGATGTATATTACCATACTAGATCACACAAAAAGTTTAGTGGAATTTGGCTAGGTCTAAGTAGGCTTTTTTAATAGTTAAAAATTTCCCGCAAAACGGGATTTTTTAATTATTTTCTATGTAATGGCATATATAAGTGGCCTTAGGAAATGTCTGGGGCGTATGACTACTCGAAATTCATCCTCAAAGGCCCAGCATTATCCTAAAACCCACTTTGAGGGTCAAAAAATGACTTGGAGTCCCTCAAAAGCCGATTTTTCAAGTGACAGTAGCAAAAATGAAGAAAAAATTCAAAAAAATGAATAATTGGAAAAATTTATAAATTTTTCCAGAGTCAAAATAAATCAAATTTTGACATGGAAAGTTAAAGGAATATCAAGGGTGATGTAGCAGCAATGTGGGGCCCACCACATGGAGGAAAGTCAGTCAAAGTTCCCAGTGGCAAGTCAAATGGTCCAGTGTTAAGTTAAAGAGGCAACGTTGAAATATTACGTATGGCTAAAGTTCAATAATTTGATTTAATTCAACATGTTGAAAATAAAGTAGTGCACATTAAAAGTTAGTGGGGGACAAACTGTGTGACATGGCATCCACCTTGGAGGTCAACAAATCAGTCAAAAAAGGCCAACGAATTATCTGAAAATCAGTTTTAATTGTCTGTGTTCTTGTCCCCCACTTGCTCCCACTAACAGCCAATCAGAAGTAAGTCTACACAGACAGCCAAGTGTGAATATTTACAAACATGACCAATTGAAACTCGACGGAGACCCAATCAATGGTCAACGAAACTGCCAGCAAAGGATTGAAGACACACTTGGGGCTGAGTACTCTAGTTTGAAGGGATTTTTCCCTGTGATTGACTGCCAAATCACACTTGCCCACTCAGCGTATTGCAACAGCCAATACACAGCATCTACACAGAAATACGCATAGCTATCTGGGAGCTTCTACGCAGAAATTATGGGCAGTTTGTTGGTTCGATTGGATAGGTCTCACACCCCAATTTCGTGTTGAGGATTCATTGGGAGTGTGTCTCCCCTTCTCACCCGCTTGATCACACATTTGGCAGCCCATAAAATATTGCACATGAAGAACAGGGATACACTGCCAGTGAAGGATGCTACCTACAGCAGTTTGGAAACACATGGACAGTCCTCTAAGCCACTTGGAATTTGACATGGTCTTGGGATCTTCACCATTGTTCCACTTGTCATTGGAATTTTCCTTGGGATCATCTCCCATTTTCTTATTTATATGAGTCTTGAGCTCTCATTTTGAGATCATAGAACGAGTTGTTGGGCTTGCGAAGACTCTGCTGGATTTTGTACTCATCTTTCATATAAATAAATAAAAGTCTTTGGTTAATGAGGTATACCTGTGTCGTTTGATGTTATTATTCATTTGATTTTACATTTGCTATCTAGTTGTTTTTCTTTGTGCATTTGCCTGAGGGCATTATTGTCTAGGGAGGAGAGATTTGCAGCTATCTCAAATCTCCTTTGGGCTTGGTATATTTTGTACTCTTGTTGTAGCTTGTCATTGTCGGTTCAATGACAAGCTCAACTTGGTCTCTATATGCCAAGTCTCTTTTGCACTAACGATTGGTTTGCAGGCATTTTTTATTTAAGGACAGGTTGCCAACTCTATTGGAGTGTGAGGACTTCTTCGGTTGGAATAGTCACCTCCAAGGATATCAAAGGTCCCACAAGTTGTTTCAAGCAACCAATCTCATAAGGACATTCAAAAGATTTACTCAAGAGGGGGTTTCTTGAGCCCTTTGCTTATTTTCTATCTTGAAAAATTATCACATATTTTCTTCTTTCATTTGTGTGCATATTGGTTTTATCTAGCATTTGAGGCCCTTTTTCTTTTGCATGCTAACTCTTTTGCTTGTTGTCCTACAGGTGTTCCTGGAGGTAATTCAAGTTTGAAGAAGAAAGCTAAAGCATAAGCTAAGTAACCCCATTCCATTTGGAAACCCAAGTCCAAGGTTATTTGGGCTTTAATTTGAAAACATTTGACTTCATTCTAAGAAAATAAAAAAATAAAATAAAAAATTTCATTTCTTAAAGAGCAATGCTTTGAAGGCACTGGTTGTTTATGTGTTTCATGCTTATCTTATGTGTTTATGGCTATTGCTCATATCAGGTTTTGCTTATAAATCTTAAATAAATAATCTATTTAACTCTAACAATTCTCCTAGAAACTCGCATCTTTGTTTTTAGCTTAACTTTTCATTAGGGACCACCCCCCTTAGCTAACCTAGGAGATAGCTCAAACGGAGAGAGTTGGGATCAGTGTGACAGCCCCTTCTCTGAATTCCCTGCCACCAACCACACCTTGTGGGGTTGAAGGCTTTTCTCACTGACTTGTAGGTAGGTGCAGGCGGCAGGGTCAACATAACCATACCATTTGTAATTGGCTTATTCATTAAAAAACAAATGGCAGAATGGTCAGTGTGTACAAATACTTGATACCCACTGATGTAATGTTAGAATTTATTGATGGCATGCATGACTGCTAAGAACTCCTCCTCGGTCACTATGTAGTTTAGCTCAGTTGGGGTTAGATTTTTTCCTTATGTAGTAAATAGCATAAGGTTTCTTATCCTCCAGTTGGCCCAAAACAGCACCTATAGCAATATCCAATGCATCCGTAGCTATGTGAAACAGCAATTCCCAATTAGGTCCTTGCAAGACCAAAGCTACTGATACACAACATTTTAGTTTTAAGAAGGCCTGCTCACACTTTCCTGTCCACAAGAAATCAACATCCTTCATGAGCAAGGAAAATAATGGCGATGCAATTTTTGAAAAAATTTCTATAAATCTCCTATAATACCCTGCATCCCCAAGAAAATACGTACTTCCTTTTGCATTTTGGGGGTTGGAATTTTTAGAATTACCTCTATTTTTGCAGGGTCTACCTTGATTTCATCAGCAGAAATGTAGTGTCCAAGCACGATCCCTTCATTCATCATCATGTGATATTTCTTAGTGCTCAAGGCAACATTAGTCTGTACACGTCATTTTGGTACTTTTTCCAGATTGACCAATGTTGTTTCAAAAGCATCTCCATAAGGTGTAAAATCGTCCATGAAGATTTCCAGATTATCATTCAATAAGTCAAAAAAAATTCCCAGTATTGCCCTTTGAAAGGTTGCTAGCGCATTACAAAGCGCAAAAGGAAGTACTCTGTATGCAAAGGTTCCCCAAGGACATGTAAAGGTCGTTTTATCCTGGTATTCTGGGGCAATCTATATCTAATTGTAGCCACTAAATATGTCCAAAAATGAAAAGAATTTATTTCCAGAGAGAGTATCGAGGACCTGATCTATAAATGGTAAGGGAAAATGGTCCTTCTAAGTGGCCTTATTGAGTTCTCTGTAAACAACACAAACTCTCCACTTGCCATTCTTTTTAGGAACGATGACAAGCGGTGACACCCACTGACTGTCAGATATTGGATAAATAAAATTAGCACTCAGGAGTTTCTGTAGTTCTTTCACCACCTCCTTTAGTGCAAGGTTCATGTAGCGGTGTCGCTGTCTAACTGGTTTGCAACCATCCTTCAAATAAATACAATGAGTGTTAGGGTGGATCCCTTTCATATCCGTATAATCCCATGCAAAAGCCTTTTTATACTTCTGTAACAGTTATAATAGTCGTTGGTTTTGTTCAATAGTCAGGTTGGGATTAACATTCAAAAACTTTCCAGATTTGATCTCAATTGGACTGCTAGCAATATTCGGAGCAGTCCTCATTTGTTCAAAATCTATATCTTTCACCTCTTCTTCCTCATTTACATTTTTAACAGAAGCAACAAAAATTGAATTACTAATAAAATCGTTAATGACATCATCTTTTGTCTCATTTTTGAAATACTGGCTTTCCCAAGAGTGAGGAGTGGCAGGGAAAGATCTGACTCAGGCTCAAACTCATCCCACCAAGGGTTGTACGCATCCATATTTGGTTTTGGGGGATAAGGATTAAGGTTTTGTGTTGCCTGGCCATCCGAGATCACCATGGATCCCGTCCTGCAGCCTATAAATGTGTTTGTGGTGGCTAGACAAGGCTCCCTAGGATCAAAGGATGCCCCCCCAAATTGGATTTGGGTTGTAAAATAAGAAAATCAGCCGATTATCTCCAAGAAGCTATCGTAATCACTATATCCTCTAGCTTCCCCTCGAGTTTAACATGGGACCTGTTTGCTAATTCAAGCACAGTACGAGTATGTCTAAGTCCCTGTAGCCCGAGAGCAATAAAGAGATCCTTCGTCATTACATTAATGGTAACCCCAAGATCGATCAATGTGTTGGCTATGGGCTGCTTATTAATGTAGACAGTGACCGTAGGATTCCCTGGATCATTACTTCGTAAGGAAAGGCTGAGCAAACATTAATTCGGATAACTTTCCCATCAGATGTATGGTGGCAGGGTCTTTAGGCTTCCTCCTAGGTTTCTTGATGCACAAATCCCTCACTATCTTGGCATAGATGGGTACTTCTTTAAGGGCTTGCAGCAAAGGAATTCGTACATACAAATTTTGCAACTCCCTAATAGAATCAGATTCAGGCTGTGAAGTCATCCTAGGTTCAGCCAATCTCTAAGGATACGGGGGGTATTGCATTACAACAGTCAAATCTATTGTTACAGGTGTATCAGCCTTCCCCGAATTCGTTGTTATAGCGGGTAACAGTTCTTGGCGGGTCGGTTGTTACAGATGTAACAGCTTCCTCTATATCAGTTGTTGTAGGCACAATAGCTGCCTCAAAGCCTCTGGCATCTCCTCATATGGCTCACAGTCCTCCTTTGTAATAATAAGGCAGTGACTATGGTTAATCACTGTGCCCGATCACAATTGTATTTCATTAAGCCCCGCGGGGTAATAACGTAAGTCTGGAAGGTTTTCGGAGCCTTTATGCCCTGAGTTGCTTTATTGTTTGGGTTTGGGTTAGGTTGCACAGGTAGTTGGGGTTGCACAAGTGGTGGAGCAGGAGCTTGGAAAGGAGTAACTGCAGCTGTTGTTGCATGGGTGCTCCAAGCAGAGCTGCATTCTGGACATTTCCTCCCCAATTCTGGTTCCAAGGGTATGTTTGGGTTTGAGGATATTGAACAGGAGGAGATGGAGACCATTGGTTCAAGGGTGAAGGAAACTGTGCTGACGGAGTGCTATAATATTGCCACGGATATTGTTGGTTATTATATGCATTGTTCCACATACTGAAAGAGGAAAATTCTTGAGACATACCTGGAGGTCGCGGTTGCCATGGCCTTCTCGGTGCGATAAAGAGGACTGCACTTCTTCGCTTGACTCTTTGAGTATTGCTTTTAGTCTAGGAAGCTCCGGACATTGCTCTGTAGAATGCTCCAACTCGCAGATATTACACAGACTGATGTTGTTCAATTAGCATTCCCTGAAAGGATGTTTCTTCCAGCAAGTCAGACAAAACACGGCCAGGGGTGTGTTAACTTTTGCTTGTGTCTTCTTGATCTGTGTTGTTGTTATCTGGGCCGAGAGAGTACTGAGGATATCGGTCTTGATATTTTCAAACAAATTCCCAGTCTCTGCTCTAGTTACTCCTCCACCTGCAGATTTTTGTATGCGAACAGAGGCATCCTGAATTGTACTCCTTCATTTGGCCGATCCTCGAGAGCATCTTAGGCAGAGCTTTACAATTTCAACAAATGGCTCTTGCAATATATCCCCTTTTCCCAATAGATTCAAGGTGTCAAGGCAGTCATCCCTCACCCCTCTGATGAATATAGTCTTCAAGATTTCCTAGTCTAAATCATTGTGTTTAGACCTCTGCAGATTATAGTGGATCCGTTCCACATAATCTTCTAGGCCTTCATCCTCCTTCTGTGTCATTCTAAATATCTCTTCCCTTAAATCCCTCGTCCTGCAATAGTCATGGTACTTTGACAAGAACATCTCCTTCATATCATTCCTCATCGAAATAGAAGCAGAGCCCAATCCCATGAACCATCTCAAGGCTGCCCCTTTTAAGGTAGCAAGAAATACCTTTAATTTCTATGCATTTGTTGTTTAATCATAACTTCTACACAAAACATCAAACTCAAATAGAAATGTATCTGGATCTTCCATAGTGATCCTCTGAAAGGATGGTAAGGATGATAGAGGAATATTTTTCATAGGAGCTTCACCTCTGATATTCCCGATGGGGAACTCAAAGGTGGTGATAGTGGCATCTGTTTTAGCATTGTTATCATTGTTGTCCCCCGTGACTAATTCTTGTAGCGGATGTCCTTCAAGTTGTGTTTGTGATGGCCCTGTAGACGTGGTTAGTGCCTCAGATACCCCTGGGGCTGGTTGTTTCACCGCACTACCTATATCTGGATATTGATAAACCAACAGGTGCTTTTCCGTCTCAAGTGTTCGATGTCCCCCCTTAGTTTCCCCTTGCCCCCCGGTCCTCAAAGTTTGGCTACTAGCTTCCCCTTCTTGCCCCATGAATCAAATCCTTGGTCTTGGGGGTATGAGTGCTAGCTTTAGAATGATACGATCCTGAGATGGAGGAATTAGAGGTTTATGCCTTTGCTATGGGAGTAACAACTTTCTGCAACCCTGTTTTACTTGCATTCCTTTGAGAGATGGACTGTTCTTTTTCCGCCTTGGAGATTAGTTCCTGGATAAATGCCTTCGTTCCTAAATCTTCACCCTTCCTTTCCTTTTTACGACCTGTTGTTCCTGTGACTTATTAGAGTGAGGATGATTTCAGTGTCTCTGTAATTCCTACAAGTGCACACATGGACCCTATGTGTATTAAATCACACTCTAGTGTCTCAGTCTTCGCCAATAGTGAGCCCGCCCAGGTATGTTAGAGCGATGCGCAGGTTCTTACCTCTCGTCTTACCGCCCAACGACTGAAGAGCTGAAGACACACTAACAAAACATCAAAATATCCTAAGTGTCCTAGTAATCACAATGGTGAGCCCACCCAGGTTCTTACCTCTTGTCTTACCGCCCAGCAACTATAGACTAGGAACACTCTATATCAAACAAACAACTTAGCTGATTATATCGTCAACTGCCATCCCCGGCAACGGCGCCAAAATGTAGTGTTGTTTTAATAAATCTTAATTGATTGAGACTGCAACAATAATTGTCAACGCAGGGTAGGTCTTGTTGTTTCAATGGAGTTTGCATTGTCTGTGGTGATACACTCTAGCCAAGCATAAGAAAATGCAGAAAACTGTAAAAGATGTCGCTGATCTAAATTGTTGAATCAAACCATGTGTGTAGACATAAAAACACTCTACATAATTAAATCACAACTTGCAACTATCAAAGTAAAGGCGCGCCACGCAGGAACTAATATCTACTCCAGCTGGTTACTATCATTCTGTTGATTAACTCACTGTAACAACATAATATAAATAAAAACAGTAGCAAATCTAATCCATGATTTGTACAGCAACAGCGAGAAACAATAAATCAAATAACTAAACTAGAATGTACACTACCTATATCACTGCCCTTCCTCCTTAGCAGGGCGCAGGTAGAACACAGAGGTGATTAACAAATCAGTTGAAGAACAATAACAGCATCACCGTACTGATTGATTTAAAAATAAACTCAAAATTACAGAATCAGAGTAACAGTACTCTTCTACGTGTTGTGTCCTTTTACATGAAAAATCAAGTCTTTTGTAGTTATTACAACCCGAAATTAGAAACGGATCAGACATGAGAATCTCACGATTCTCATGCTGATCAAAAATAAAAGTAGTTACAACCTATTGCTAAATACAAATATACATCAATTATGATTGCAACTGCTTGAGTCTTGTTGCTTCAAAAAAAACAATCCCTACTGCCGACAGTTGTTATGTGGAATAGTACGCACATTTTCCAGCTTTGGTGCAGCAGTATCAAGTGAATGGCGATTCGGGATGACGCGGAATTATTGGCAACAGCATTGTTGGTGTGACGACGGATCAGCACGTGGTGTAACAACATCCAATGTGTAGCAGCAACCTGTAATAACATCCAGGGTGTAACAGCGAACCGTTCTACTCTTTTCTATAGTTAATCCTCGCTGCGTGTCTGCTTCATAGATTTGTTCTCGCGAGCCATCACCTGAAAAAGACTTCCGGAAATACTTCTTCAATACTCTCCCAGTTAGCCACAAAAAAGAATAAAGTGCCCCATTGATTCCATGACTTGTAAGCTCTTTTACTTGATTATGTGTTGGGTCCCTGTAATACTAGTGATTACCCCATTACTATTGTAGTTGTATCCCTTATTAATATTGTTGTGCCCCTATTGTCCCCATATTGTTATCACTGTGCCCCATAGAATCCCTCTATTGTTATTTTTGTGGCTTTATATTATTATTGTTAGGTCGGCTGGGTTATATTGTGACTCCTTAGACTCCTATATATAGAAAGGAGGTTGTCATTTGAATCATCCAAGAATTGTTCATTTATGTAATGTAAAGGAGGTTGCCCCCTCGAAGACGCTGAATTCTAAGGTGTTGATCTATCTTTTCTATCTTTTTCTTGAGCTAGCTTCATAACATTTGGTATGAAAGCTTTGGATTCTAGGGTTTCACTGCACCAAACAGGTCATCGTGGCATTTTCGCTATAACTTTTTTTCTGCGACGTTTCAGAAGCTAAAAAAAAACCATATGAGAAATCGCGTTGAATCTCGGGTCCAAATTTCCGAGCTTTTCGCGCTATATTTGCGGAGATATGATCTGAGGAAGTTGGTCTTTTTGCAGACTCCTAAATTACATTCCAAACGGATGACCTGGATAAACTTGTCATAAATTTCTCGCTGAGCATCGGATTGAAATTTCGTGATAAGGTACAAAAAGAGGACGGACTGCAGTTTCTTGTATATATTCTTCAAAGCCAAAAGTTGAAACAGTGACTCGTGGCACGTCGTACAACTTCGCTTTACTGAACTAGTCTATAATCAGGTCACTGTCGGTGATTTCGCATAACTCTTCCTTGGAGAATCCAATTTGGATCACACTTGTGGCATTGGAAAGAGGATACAGAGAGCTACTGCAGGTCGCAATTTCAGAACTGGATGATCCGAAAGTACAAAGATACATCAGAGGCAATATCGAGCTCCTACAAAGTGAAAAAAGGTGTGTAGATTTTTTTGAATTTTTGCTTAAGCTTGGTTTGAAAATTTATTTTGAAGGAATTAAAAGGGCATAGAAGAGCATTATTATATGCCCCGAGGAAAGAAAATGCAACCACATAGTAAACAACCTTAAAGCTCTAGCATGAAGAGGAAGAAATGCTACATGATATTCAAAATTACAAGACCAAGTGCAACAAATGTCACTCTCACAAAAGCTAATAAAAGCTAAAATAAAGGGTGTGGAAGCTAAGATGGACGATTTGAAGATAGATTTGAAGACAAATTTGAAGAGAGACATGGCAGATTTGAAGACAGATTTCACAAATTTTCTACAAGAAATACTTACTAAT
>APFE030176268.1:0-11858 GCA_000404065.3 Pinus taeda
TACAAGATAGTGTAGCATAATAGTAAAACATAAAAGATAAAACAAACAACAAACAATATAGTAATAACATGAATTTAAATTATTAATATAGTTATAACATGAATTAAAATTATTAATACAGTAGTAACATGAATTAAATAATGATAATGATTTATCTAATAGTGTTACAAAATAGTGCTACAAAATACTAAAATATAAAACATAAAACAAACAAACAATATAGCAATAACATGAATTAGAACTATTAATATAGTAATAACATAAATTTAATAATGATAATGATTAGTATAATAGTGTTACAAGATAGTGTAGCATAATAGTAAAACATAAAAGATAAAACAAACAAACAATATAATAATAACATGAATTAAAATTATTAATATAGTAATAACATAAATTAAATAACGATAATGATTAGTATAATAGTGTTACAAAATAGTAAAACATAAAACATAAAACAAACAAACAATATAGCAATAACATGAATTAAGATTATGAATATACTAATAACATGAATTAATAATTATAATGATTAGTATGATAATGTTACAAAATACTGTTACAATATAGTAAAACAAAAAAGATAAAACAAACACACAATATAGTAATAACATGAATTAAATAATGATAATGATTAGTACAATAGCGTTACAAAATAGGAAAACATAAAACGTAAAACAAACAAACAATATATTTATAGCATGAAGTCAAATTATTAATATATTAATAACATGAATTAAATAATAATAATGATTAATATAATATTGTTACAAAATAGTAGACATAAAACAAACAAACAAAGAATATAGTAATAACATGAATTAAATAATGATAATGATTAGTATAATAGTGTTAGAAAATAGTAAAACATAAAACATAAATTCGGCCAGCCCCATCACCCCACCTTCCAACCAAACATCCCTCAACCCTCCAAACCTTTATGTTTTTCCTAGAGATGTAGAATTCAACACATCACTTGACTCAAATCTTTTCCTTTCTTCCCTCGATCCTTCGTCCCCTCGATCCTTTGTCCCCTTGATCTTCAATCTTTGGTTCCCTTGATCTTCGATCTTTGGTTCCCTTGATCTTCGATTTTTGGTGTAATGAAAGTCATTACCCCAAATCATTAAGCAGGTTGTAGGGGTAACTGTTCCAACTGCCCTTTCTGTATTAAATTATACGATGTTAGGTTTCATCACCAACTAGTGTTTTTGGTATGGAAAGTTATCGTTTTTGTGTGGTTTGAACTATTATATTTTTTATGTGTGTGATTAAATTGGTTGGTGACTAATGAGCTCTTGTATCACCTAGGGATAGTAGAGTTGGGTCACCAGAAGCCGAAGAGTCTTCATTAATTGTTCATCCTGATTATCAAGTATAGACAACGTAGTATATTTCTGAGCCAATTTCATTTTCCGAAGTTATTGGTAGTTTTTCTCCTACTAGTGAATTAGTTGAAGAACCTGAAATTTTTGAGCCTGAAACTAAACCTGCTCCTACTCCATCTTCAAGATTTTCTTCTCCAACTTCTAGTGGTCTTGGTTCACCTAGGGTAGGAAGTATCATTACCCAAAATCTTTCTTCTAGACTCATTTCTATTGAAGAACTTGTTAGTCTGGATGAAGATATAACGCTCCCCAAAAATCAACTAACTTTAGAACTTACAAAGCGTGAATCAATTTTCTACAGTCCTTTTAGGAGAGACGCTTAGTATGTATCATTGACAAACTTTTTAGAAAACCCGGGTCTTAGTTTTTCACCACCTCGAATTCCTTTTCTTCCTATGCCCAGAGGTTATTATCCTCCTTTGAATATGTCGATATGGTCATTCATGTTTTCCCAAACATGAGAAAGATTTTTATATGGCACCCCTTCTGTTCCTTCGGGGTATGATTCACTCACTAGTACTTTTTCAGGAGCATATCCTCGACCAATTGAACATGAGATACCAAATGGTAATAAAGGAACTCAAGCGTTGAGTGTAGAGGAAATCCTTATGATGTCTAGTACTATTCCAAACCCACAACCTCAAGGTAGTTAGTTATCGCCTGGGGGGCAACCTCAAGGTAGTCAGTTATCGCCTTGGGGCAACCCCAAGGTAGTCAGTTACCGCCTAGGGGGCAACCTCAAGGTAGTGAGTTACTGCCTGGGGGGCAACCTCAAGGACAATACATATCGTCAGGATAGTACATACCTCAAGGTCAACCTTAGAATTAGTACATACCTCAATGTCAACCCAAGTATCAATATATACCTCAAGGTCAACCCCAGTTTCAGTACGTGCCTCAAGGTTATCAACCTCAAAGTCAGTACGCAACTCAAGGTTTCCAACCACCTTCTGGTCAACCATTTGTACAAGGAACTGGAAATGTACCTCTCAATTATCAGCCCTACACTCAACCCGATTATGGTCCTGAATATGCTAAACCTTTTATGGGTACATACCCCGGAATGAAAATGGTGTGGGATCCATCTCAACAGACTTTGCAGCCGAATGTGTAGTTGTCAAGTCAACCTGAACAACCTTTGGTTTCTGGTCCAACCCAGCAACCTCTCCAGCCTACTGTTCAAATTTCTACGCCTGGTGTAGTTCATCAGTGTGGGCATAGTTCACCTCGAACTCCACCTCAAACTGCTACTGCAACTACTGCAGCTTCTGTTCAATCTACCCCACCTACTTCTGGAGTATCGACAACTCTCGTTTCTACTGTTCCTACATCAGTGCAAACTCCTCAAGCCTCTTTACCATAGTCAGGACCTACAGTTCAGACTTCAGTTTAGATGCCTGTAGGACAACCTGGTCCAAGTACGGCTGTCACAAGTCAACTGCAATTCACTTATCAACCATACTAGGGACAGTATCAATTTGGTCCTACTGTGTAAAACCCAGTTTATCAGTATCAGTCGTACCCTAGCTATACTTATCAGCAACCTCAACAACCCCAGTTTGGTTCGGTTAATCTTGGTTTTCCGAGAGGATATAATATTCCCAATGCAAATCCAATTCTAGGTTATCCTGAATATCCTCCTCCTAGAGCTGATCTTGTTACCCAAGGTTTTCGAGACCCTAACCATCAGTTATCTTTTATTGCAACTTTGGATATACCTAATTTGTCACGCCTTACGAACGATCCAATTAACTATCTTCAGTATTGGCCGTCAATGCATAATACGTTGCCCAGTGATATCTCGAAGTTTGAGGGTAATTCAGGAGAAGATCCATCAAATCATGTGATGACTTATCACCTCTGGTGTGCATCTAATTCCATTATCGATGATTCAATTCGCTTACGTGTTTTTCAACACACTCTGATTGGTCTTGCTGCCAAATGGTACATTGAGTTACCATGAGGCTCTTTTTATAATTTTAGTGATTTAGACACTTCTTTCTTAACTCATTTTCAGTTGCCTATCAAATACGACAATGGCACAGAATTATTAACTTCATTGAAACAGTCAACGTCCACATATATTTCAGATCATATTCATGAATGGCGATGTAAACGATGTTTAGTGAAAGCTTCTATTCCGGATCATATTTTAGCAGGATGGTTCGTTAAATCATTATTACCTAAAATCACTGAAGATTAAGTAATTGCTCAGGCTCAGTAACTTGACATTGTCTATACACAGTCAGGTACCTTACATGAAAAAATCCTCGACCTTCTAAAACACAATCAAATAACTGCAGCTCTTCCAGGGTCTCATGTCGCTGATGGTATGATTGGTTCAGTTAGTACCAAAAGTAAGAAGAAATCTTCAAAGGATTCTTCTCCTATTACAACTTTACCAGATTTCCCAACAGGAGACTCTTCCGCTGAAATTCCTGCCGATATCCATGTCGTAGAATCATCTATGGCCAAATCAAAATCTTGAGGTAAAAATAACGGGAAGAAGAAAAATAAACAATACTCAAAAGAGAAATCATATAAAAATGAATCTAGTGACAAAATTATTAATATAGTAATAACATGAATTAAATAATGATAAGGATTAGTATAATAGTGTTACACAATAGTGTTACAATATAGTAAAACATAAAACATAAAACAAACACCAAATATAGTAATAACATGAATTAAGTGATGATAATGATTAGTATAAGAGTGATACAAAATAGTAAAACATAAAACATAAAACAGATAAATAATATAGTAATAACATGAAATAATAATTATAATGATTAGTATGTTAGTGTTACAATATAGTAAAACATAAAACATAAAACAAACACACAAAATAGTAATAACAAGAATTAAAATTATTAATATTGTAATAACATGAATTAAATAAAGATAATGATTAGTATAACAGTGTTACATATTAGTAAAACATAAAACGTAAGACAAACAAACAATATAGTAATAACATGAATTAAATAATTATAATGATTAGTATAATAGCGTTACACAATAGTGCTACAATATAGTAAAACATAAAACAAACAAACAATATAGTAATAACATGAATTAAAATTATTAATATAGTTATAACATGAGTTAAATAATGATAATGATTAGTATAATAGCGTTACAAAATAGTAAAACTTAATCCATAAAACTAACAAACAATATAGTAATAAAATGTATTAAGATTACTAATATAGTAATAACATGAATTAAAACTATTAATATAGTAATAACATGAATTACATAATGATAATGATTAGTACAATAGTATTACAATATAGTAAAACATAAAACATAAAACAAACAAACAATATAGTAATAACATGAATTAAATAATGATAATGATTAGTATAATAGTGTTACAATATAGTAAAGCATAAAACATAAAACAAACAAACAATATAGTAATAACATGAATTAAATAATGATAATGATTAGTATAATAGTGTTACAAAATAGTCGCCCGATCGGGCTGGATGACACGGCATGGAGTAACGTGACGTCCTGGCGGCGCACGTTTGAAGGAGTAATGAAGATCGAGCGAGGTAGGAATAATGCAGGAAGGTGGAGCAGTTGGCAGGGAGAACAGGCAGATCAGGGGCTCAGTAATGCAGGTGATCCGAGCAGCGGATGGGACGGTAGGACGGCGAGAAGACAACACCATTATGTGATGGGCTGTCAGAACAGATACAACCATTACCTAGGTAATGATTCAACCAGGACGCGAGCTGTTAAAATCGGGAGTAAGAGAGGGATAACTGTCTGTGAGGATTGCCTAACTTCGGACTGCTGCGACCTGGTGCGCTGGGGGGTTGGGTTAATTCGAGGCGAGGATGACTTAACAGTGGCAGAATGCTACCTGGGGAGCTGGTGGGTTGGGTTAGCTACCATGAGGAAGGCGCGAGGAGGAAGTTGCAGCGGAAGCAGGACAATGGAAGGAGAAGGCAGCGGAAGCGGGAGGAGGTGGCTGCGAAGCGGGGGGCAGGAGGTCCATCATAAAAGTCCGGCGGACTTGAAGGGCAAGCGGAAGGTTGATGCAGAGGGGAGACTGCGCGTTCAGTTTGTGGAGATTCCGGAAGAGGAAAATGAGGAGCAGCAGGACATCCAGGGGGAGGAGGTCTGGAGGAACCGCTGGAAACGCCTGCCGGGAGAGGATAGCGAAGATACAGAGACGACGAGGGACCATGTCGGTGGCAGGAACGGAGGAGGCCTGCGAGGCAGAGGGAGAAGGGGTCGCGACCAAAGGGGCCGAGGAGGCCGTTAGCGAAGGGATGTGGCGGAGGGAAGAAGCCGGAGAGGACGGCGGTGCAGCCCTTCCCACGAGTAGGAGGATGAACCAGAGGCGGGCGACGACTCCAGGCGGACCAGACAGACCATCAGCGATAGGATTCGAACTGCGGAGAAGGACTACAGAGAAAATTTGAATCCAAAAGTCAGGAAAATAATGGAGCATTTGGAGGAGTACGCTATACAGGCGCAGTCAGAAGAGGAAATGGAAGACTGGGCTACCATTATGCCTGACCCTAGCCATACCAGGGGCAGAATGACCCTGTATAAACAATCCCTCCATCTTTATTGGGTCATGAAGCGTCTTATGGCAAAAGCTTTAGAGCAGGTTGCCATGGAGATGGCAGAAATGGTCCAAAGCCTCCCCAATGTCAAAAGGGAGCTGAAGGACATAGTTATCACCTTGCTCTTGCAGGAGAAAAGATTGGAGGATCTACAAAACCAGCTGGTGGCCAGTGGAGTTTTGGTAAAGCAGGAGAAAGGCCAGCAGGCTGAACCAGACAAGTAGCGCTCGTCGGCATGGTCCTGGTTTTTTTGGAAACTCTTGGTTTTGCTTTCGTTTTGACATGCGATACATAGTTGTTTTTATATGTAGGAAGAACCTAGTAGTTGATAGTATGGCTATAGCTATAGAAACTGATATGGAAAACTGGCTTGAAACAGTGGTTAACACTCAATTTTGTTTTAATCTGCCTTTTCTGGATGGTCAAGAGTCTCGGTTTCCCTTCGGGGCGGGATGAGACCATGATGTAATTGCTGTATATTTTGTTAATAGTAATGGACATACTCAATTTACAAAAAAAAAATAGTGTTACAAAATAGTAAAACATAAAAAGAAACAAACAATATAGTAATAACAATTATTAATAATAATAATGATTAGTGTAATAGTGTCACATAATAGAAAAACATAAAACATAAAACAAACAAACGATATAGTAATAACATGAATTAAAATTATTAATATAGTAATAACAATTATTAAATAATGATAACAACTAGTATAATAGTGTTACAAAATAGTAAAACATAATAGTACAACATAAAATATAAAAACAAAAATAAACAATATAGTAATAAAATTATTAATATAGTAATAAGATGAATTGAAATTATTAATATAGTAGTAACATGAATTAAACAATGATAACGATTAGCGTAATAGTGTTACAAAATAGTAAAACATAAAACATACAACAAACAACCTGTATAGTAATAACATAAATTAAGTAATGATAATGATTAGTATAATAGTGATACAAAATAGTAGAACATAAACCATAAAACAAATAAACAATATAGTAATAACACGAATTAAAACAAACAATATAGTAATAACTGAATTAAAATTACTAATATAGTAATAACATAAATTTAATAATGATAATGATTAGTATAATAGTGTTACAAAATAGCATTACAATATAGTAAAACATAAAACATAAATAGTGTTACAAAATCGTAAAACATGAAACATGAAACAAACAAACAATATAGTAATAACATGAATTGAAATTATTAATATAGCAATAAAATGAATTAAATAATGATAATGATTAGTATAATAGTGTTACAAAAGAGTAAAACATAAGACATAAAAAGAAACAAAAGATATAGTAATAACAATTATTAAATAATAATAATGATTAGTGTAATAGTGCTACAAAATAGTAAAACATAAAACATAAAACAAACAAATGATATAGTAATAACATGAATTAAAATTATTAATATAGTAATAACAATTATTAAATAATGATGATGATTAGTATAATAGCGTTAAAAAATAGTAAAACATAATAGTACAACATAAAAACTAATAAAAACAAACAATAGAGTAATAAAATTATTAATATAGTAATAAGATGAATGAAAATTATCAATATAGTAGTAACATGAATTAAATAATGATAAAGATTAGCATAATAGTGTTACAAAATAGTAAAACATAAAACATAAAAAAACAAACTGTATAGTAATAACATGAATTAAAATTATTAATATAGTAATAACATGAGTTAAATAATGATAATGATTAGTATAATAGTGTTACAAAATAATAAAACATAAAACATAAAACAAATAAACAATATATAATAACATGAATTAAATAATTATAATGATTAGTATAATAGTGTTACACAATAGTGTTACAATATAGTAAAACATAAAACATAAAACAAACACCAAATATAGTAATAACATGAATTAAGTAATGATAATGATTAGTATAAGAGTGATACAAAATAGTAAAACATAAAACAGATAAATAATATAGTAATAACATGAAATAATAATTATAATGATTAGTATGATAGTGTTACAATATAGTAAAACATAAAACATAAAACAAACACACAAAATAGTAATAACAAGAATTAAAATTATTAATATTGTAATAACATGAATTAAATAAAGATAATGATTAGTATAACAGTGTTACATATTAGTAAAACATAAAACATAAGACAAACAAACAATATAGTAATAACATGAATTAAATAATTATAATGATTAGTATAATAGCGTTACACAATAGTGCTGCAATATAGTAAAACATAAAACATAAAACAAACAAACAATATAGTAATAACATGAATTAAATAATGATAATGATTAGTATAATAGTGTTACAAAATAGTAAAACATAAAAAGAAACAAACAATATAGTAATAACAATTATTAATAATAATAATGATTAGTGTAATAGTGTCACATAATAGTAAAACATAAAACATAAAACAAACAAACGATATAGTAATAACATGAATTAAAATTATTAATATAGTAATAACAATTATTAAATAATGATAACAACTAGTATAATAGTGTTACAAAATAGTAAAACATAATAGTACAACATAAAATATAAAAACAAAAATAAACAATATAGTAATAAAATTATTAATATAGTAATAAGATGAATTGAAATTATTAATATAGTAGTAACATGAATTAAACAATGATAACGATTAGCGTAATAGTGTTACAAAATAGTAAAACATAAAACATACAACAAACAACCTGTATAGTAATAACATAAATTAAGTAATGATAATGATTAGTATAATAGTGATACAAAATAGTAGAACATAAACCATAAAACAAATAAACAATATAGTAATAACACGAATTAAAATTATTAATATAGTAATAATGTGAATTAAAATTACTAATATAGTAATAAATTAAATTAAATAACGATAATGATTAGTATAATAGTGTTACAAAAACATAAAACAAGCAAACAATATAGTAATAGCATGAATTAATAATTATAGTGATTAGTATGATAGTCTTACAAAATAGTGTTACAATACAGTAAAACATAAAACATAAAAAAACACACACAATATAGTAATAACATGACTTAAATAATGATAATGATTAGTATAATAGTGTTACAAAATAGTAAAATATAAAACATAAAATAAACAAACAATATAGTAATAACATAAATTTAATAATGATAATGATTAGTATACTAGTGTTACAAAATAGTAAAACATAAAACATAAAACCAACAAACAATATAGTAATAACATTAATTAAATACTTATAATGATTAGTATAATAGTGTTACACAACAGTGTTACAATACAGTAAAACATAAAACAAATAAACAATATAGTAATAACATGAATTAAATAAAGATAATGATTAGTATAATATTGATACAAATAGTAAAACATAAAACAGAAAACAAACAAACAATATAGTAATAATATGAACTAAAATCATTAATATAGTAATAACATAAATTAAATAACGATAATGATTAGTATAATAGTGTTACAAAATAGTAAAGCATAAAACATAAAGAAACAATATCATAATAACATGAATTAAAAATATTAATACAGTAATAACATGAAATAAATAATGATAATGATGGGTATAATAGTGTTACAAAATGGTAAAACATAAAGCAAACAAAAAATACAGTAATAACATGAATTAAATAATGATTAATTGTTAGTGATGAAAAGAAATCTTGGGGTATTTCCAAAATCCCTCTCCATGTAAAACAACTCAAACCTGGGCCTGTGGGCTATGGCCCACGATCTGAACGAAAAAGTTCACTATGCAGCAATAAGATCGTTTTAAGAGGTTCAAACCATATATTCCACAACAAATCAATACGAGGTCTGTGAAACACCATTTGTTTCACGAGGAACCAATATCAATTCCCTTGCACACAAACTTCCGTTATGGCAATTGATTCACATAAAACCCAGAATTAGTTTCAAAGCTTAATGCTGCAAAATTATCATTCTTCCACACATTTCAACAGTGCTCCTCTGCGCTATGAATTGACCATCGACTGGATTAAACCCCTGCACCGTCTCAAGGTCCATCTGTAATTATAATGATAACAAACTCGAATTAAAATTATTTCAGTCGAACCCGTCAACGCACAGCTTCAATTTAAGAACTAACATAGCGTATACATAATAAAAGAAACTCATAACCACAAACCACATGACTTTATATTATTTATGAATTCAGATTACAATACATTTCTATGAGCCAGGTTGCCTTGGCGCACTGGATATACCTGTGTCTGGCTACTCCTACAAATGCACGAAGACTAGTTTATAAAAATAGATTGGATCATTCCAGATCCGCTATTCCTTCATAAGATCCCTAAACTCACTCAACCGAGTCACAAAAAACGCTATTAATAATATGAAGGTAACGAAAATATGGTTTCTGTAGCCACGTCAACTTCTGGAAGGCATGAAAAATAAATTTGATTTCCGCAGTTTGATGCTCCTGCGTGAGACTCCCGAGGTACAAAAAAATTTATGACCTCTTGGTCATATGCTCCTCCGTGTCCTTAGCAATTCTACGCACTTTATTTCTTCAGTGGAACTTCCTTCATGATCTTATGTGAGCTACAACCAACCTCTGCAGTAACAGTCTTCTCTGTTACACGATACCTCACCAAGCCCTCCAAACTCGGTCTTTTGGCATCCTTCTGGTTCTCTCCTCTGGAACCAATTGAGCACACCTTGCTCTAGGTTGCTGCAAATCTTCTCACCTTCCGCTGTCGCCATCTGCACAACGGTAAGACCATAAACTCTCCAACTTTAATACAGCTGTACCTCTTTCCCCTTCTGCTTGCATTCTTCTTCCTTCTCTCAGGAATCATTTCCCTGCTCTAATACCACTTGATGAAAAGAAATCTTGCGGTATTGCCAAAAACCCTTTCCATGTAAAAAAACTCGAACCTGGGCCTGTGGGTTATGGCCCACGATCTGAACTAAAAAGTTCACTACGCAACAATAAGATCGTTTTAAGAGGTTCAAACCATATATTCCACAACAAATCAATACGAGGTCTGCGCAACACCATTTGTTTCACGAGGAACTAATATTGATGCCCTTGCACACAAACTTCCATTATGGCAATCGATTCACATAAAACCCAGACTTAGTTTAAAAGTTGAATGTCGTAAAATTAACATTCTTCCACACATTTCAACAACGCTCCTCTGCACTATGAATCGACCATCAACTAGATTAAACCCTTGCACCATTTCAAGGTCCATCTGTAATTATAATGATAACAAACTTGACTTAAAATTATTTCAGTCGAACCCTTCAACGCACAACTTCAATTTAAGAACTAACATAGCATATACATAATAAAAGAAACTCATAACCACAAACCACACGACTTTATATTATTTCTGAATTCAGATTACAATACGTTTCTATGAGCTAGGTTGCCCTGGCGCACTGGATATACCTGCGTCTGGATACTCCTACGAATGCACGAAGACTAGTTTGTAAAAATAGATTGGATCATTTCAAATCCGCTATTCCTCCATAAGATCCCTAAACTCACTCAACCGAGTCACAACAAACGCTATTAATAATATTAAGGTAACGAAAATATGGTTTTTGTAGCCACGTCAACTTCTGGAAGGCATGAAAAATAAATTTGATTTTGGCAGTTTGATGCTCCTGCATCAGTTAGTATAATACTGTTACAAAATAGTAAAACATAAAATAAACAAAAACTATAGTAATAATATGAATTAAAATTATTAATATAGTAATAACATGAAGTAAATAATCATAATTGTTAGTGTAATAGTGTTACAAAATAGTGTTACAATATAGTAAAACATAAACAGACAAAGAATATAGTAAT
>APFE030176274.1:0-20275 GCA_000404065.3 Pinus taeda
TATTATAAAAATAATAATAATATTAAATTTATTAATATAAGTTGGGCCTCGGTCCTAGAGTCAAAAATAGCTGTTGGAGTCTTTGCTGAGTCTATTTAACATGCTAGACCACATCTGTTTTTTCAACTTGTCGTGAGTATGAACCACACTAGTTGGTTCGAAACACGTCGACAAAGGTCTTTTTCATGTGATTTATGCGGAAGCTCTTCTTATAACTATGAATGATCACAGAAGCCTCAATTCTACAATTGTTTAACATGTGTAGTCAAATATGTCAAAGAGGAAGACCCCTATGTCTTGTACTCTATATGCTAAGAAAACCATATCTCTAAGCATGTAAGGATCAAGGGTAAAAGGGATAAAAAATTAAATACCCTACTAATTAACTTTTGAATTATGTAAGACCATAGATCCATCATAACCGACAATTTTTTTTTATGAACCAACATTTATGAAAGGACATTATTTAAATATGTTTTATACTTTAATGTTCATCTTGTGGGGCGAGGCCCCTGGGGGAGGGAGGGTGTCCGTGGGTGGGAAGGGAGGGAGGGTGTTCTTGGGTGGGGAGGGCAGGTGCTCGGGGTTGGGCTGAGGGGCCCCGGGGTTGGGGTGATGGGCCACGGGGCTGGGGGTTGGGTTGGTTAGGGCGCCGATGGGGCTGAGGAAGGGAGGGTGTCTGGGGGTGGGTGGAAGTGAGAGGGGAGGTGAGGGAAGGATCGGCACCAGAGGGGCGAGGGATCCTAGTGGTGTGCGGGGAGGTGAGAGATGGGGGTGAGGGAGGGATGGGTGCCGGAGAGGGGGGGTGCCGGAGGGTGCCGGAGGGTGGTGGTAAGGGATGACGGTGGTGTTGAGGGGGTTACGGGGCTAGGGTGCGGGCTGTGGTTGAAGGGAGTGAGGGTGTCGGGAGGGGGGTTGGAGGTAGGGGGCGAGTCTGGCTATGACGCCCACCCTCGCAGCTCACCTACCCACCACGGGGATTGGGTGATTTCAGGAGAAATATGGTAGAGAACAAAGGGTCTAAGCTTTTCGAACCTAGATCTAGTTTCATGACCACCATGAGGAGCAAGATCAAGTGACCAAAATATATAAAAATCTTGAGAGATTGAAGGGTAAATTTATGAACCTAGATCTAGGTTTGAAAAGCTTCTACGGTTTGTTCTCTATGTGATTTCTCTGTGAACATTATATGATGAATCATAGAAGCATAAAATATGTTTTGTATTTATTTATTTATTTATTTTTATTTTTATTTTTATTTTCCCCTACATTAAAAAAAATCAGCTTTGATGAAAGACTTACATGGTTATACATCATAGGAGCTCTAGACCCTATGTGGTAAAAAAAAAAATAGTGCCCCCATGTTTTAAAAGGAGGAAAGAGAAAGTGAACCCAATATACATTCTTATGGAAGCTTGATGAGTGTAGACTAAGCCAAATAAACAAATAACCAAGGAATACTCTTCTAGAAGCAAAAGTAGCCACTGAGGAATATATGTGAAATGAAGAGCGAGAAAATGGAGCAAATTAATATTCACACATGTGTGAGTGGCATACTAACTCAATAATGCATCAAAATGAGTCTCACTTGTACTAACAGGTTTAATAAATGAAAAGGGAAGCCCTTCACATATACTAGGGAAGTGAAGAAATAATTGTAATATAATTTCCAAGAGTAATCTATGTCATGTCAAGCTTACATAAAATTTATGTGGACACCTATATGATGATATGGTATCCATGTCATTGTCCACTTATATTTTAGTGTATGGATACAAGTAAAGATAATCATAATCTTAATGCATTGACATGGATACCCACAAATGTAAAAGAATATCCCAATGTAGGTAGGTATGAATGTTTAGAAGTACACTTACCCTAATATCCAGTAGTAGCTCATGGATTCCAAGGTATGGTGCAAGCATTATGATTAGTGCTCTAGTTCCTATCATTATAATCAATTTGCCAAACAATTCTTGTGTTTATGTATTTCATAGATAATCCCCTTAAAACTTTATGGCATAAATTTATTTTAGTAAATTTCCCATACCCTTATTACTCATGTAGATAAGTATTCCTTATGTTACTTTTTAAAAATATGTAAACTTGATATAAATTAGATATAAAAACAAATGAAAAGCCTTATAAAACTACCCTCAAAATCACAATAATGATCTCTATGGTATAGTTTTTTAGCAACAAGTCTTCAATTTATTTTAAAGATGATAAAAATTAAATATAAAAATAAATGAAAAGCCTTATAAAACTACCCTCAAAATCACAAAAATGATCTCTATTGTATAGTTTTTTTAGCAACAATTCTTCAATTTATTTTGTGGAAAACATGAAAAGGGAGTATTTTCCTTGGTATTACCACTTCACCAGAGTATTTATTATCGTTTTATATGTTTTCTTTAATTTAGTAATCCTTTTTATTTTAAGCCACAAAACTTTAGGGCCATGACTAGTTAATGAAGTGGTATAGTTTTTCCTTTCTTTTCATTTTCTTAAATATTTTTTAGTTCTTACTGTTCTTTGGCTTATATTACTTAGGATCATCTTGAATTTTCCTTTCATTTCTTTATCTAGCCTTGTTGAATGAGCCATCATTAGCAACTCATAAGAGGGTATTATATTTTATGAGAACTAGGTGATTACCTAGGTGAAACTATGCATATTTTTATGTATAGTTATGATGTGGGCTACACTATTAGTCTTGATATCCAATAATATACTTTGGAGAAATTATAAGATACACTTAAATGAGAATAATTAATATATGTGCCCCATCATAATGGAGGAATAGATAATAAAATATTTTCTTAGTTAACAAGTATTATTACTTAAAGAGGAGGATTCCAAGTTGGCGGTAACTAACTTCGATATTTGTTTGACAGGTGTGCAATGAATGTTTATGATGCAGGGGCATGAGGCTAGAAGAAAAAAGACGTTGAATTTTATTCCAAAAATACAAAAGAAGTTTACAAGCAAAGGAGTGGAATCATTTAGCTGTCACTTTACAAAGATTTCTAGATAAGATTTGAGCTAGAATTCGCAGATTTGAATTATCTTGTAATTAATTCAAGTTTTTAGGCTTAGTTGAGATTCTGGAGCAGAATATCATGCACATTATATATTATCTAGGATTAGGCATATTTTGTCCATTGTTTTAGGATCTCATTGTTGTATGTACACATATTTATGTAAGTTTTGAATTAGTAGAAGGGGATTTTGGTTGTGGAAGATTAGAATGTAAAATTTGGAATCTCTCTGTATCTTTGTGAATATTGTGCATGAATAGTAAAATCTAGGAGGTCTTAATTTCCTTTGAAATATTTCTGAGTTTTGTTGATTTCTAGTTTGGGCCCTTTAGAATTATATTTTGTATAGTCTTGTGTGGTCGCATCTAAATCTTCACTCATTGTGCATTGAAATAGCCGAGATATGTTTTAAGATCACATAAAATAATCTATAGATACACTAAACTTGGCAGAAATGCTAAGTCTCAGTGGAGTGAGGAAATAGTCACAAATTCATGAGAAACCTAGGAGAAGATCTAAGTCATCCAACATATCCATTAGATCTAATGTTCATCATGTGCCAACAATTGCACACTTAAATGAGAATAGAAGAGAGGTCTTCGTAGGCGTAAATAGTATCTCGCACGGTCTCAAATTGGTAAGTGGTAGTTTGCAAATTCACACGATTAACATGAAGGGTTGACACATAGCACGAGAAAAACACATTTTTTGCACACTTTTGACTTGTTATGCATCATGCAAGATTACGTGATAGCCATTGGATCAAGTGGGATTGGTTGATGGTGGAGATCGTCCAAGCTAGTTGGTGAGAGGGGGATGCAATAGCCGTTTGATTAAATGGGTTAGATCTCATGGTGATCGCTTTGGAAGATGCATGTGAGCTAATTTAAATTTTGGGTGTGATAAGGTTATAAACTTGAGTTTTAATTCCTTTTGGTTCTGTAAGGCTAGGCAATAAGTCCTCCAAATAAATTCATTTATTTCATTTACGTTGGTTTTTATTATATACATGAGGGAGAGACTGTTCATTTCATCTCCGAGTGACTATTCATATTCTCTATTATTTATTTACATTAATTTTAGTTTCACCCAATAATGATGATTAGGTGTCAACATTCCTCCCCTTAATCTGAAGGGATGTTCGTGAGTCCAAGCATCATTCTCAATCTTTGAAGTTTTCTCTTCCAAGCGCTTTTGTGAAGATGTCTGCAATTTGCTCGTTCGTGAAACAAAATTAATTGAGAAGCTCACCTCACAGAATAGAGATATGAAGTAATCTCTAGATTCTGGAGGCAAGAGAGCATGACTAAAAAACAAAAATTCTAATCTAAAAACCAAGTTCAAGAAGGTGAGGAAGACTAAATATGAAGCAAAAAAATAGGTTAAAGATCAAATCAACAGTTGCAAGAAACTTGAAGCAAAATTAGAAGAGAGAGGATTGAATTCAATATAAGCAAACAAATCAAAAGAAATCGGAAGCATAAACTTTGAGAAATCAGAATCATAAAAATCAAAAGTTGGAGAAGGTGACATGGAAGCATTAGAGAAATGTAAGGTATTTTAGTTGAGAGGAATTTGGACAAATTGCAACAAATTATAGATGGAGAAAGACAATTTGTTCCCAATACATGAACGAGTTGAATTCTCAAGAAACCCCATTAGTTCAAAATTTTCTTTATTGGGTATTGTTACAAGTGTAATGACTTCACGTAGGAATATGTTGATTGTAGGGCTTATGGAAAAATAATAGAAGTCATATGAGGAAAAGTTTGGAGCCATTTCCTCAATTTATTTGGCACATAAAATGTTTTACATACCATAATCTCAATCATAAAGGCCAAATACTACAGCTTTCCCTTGGCCCTCATGGAATCTAAATTGAAGAAAAAGAATCCTTGTGAAAGTACTTCAAGAATGCAAGTAAAATTAAAAAATATCCAGAAAAGAAAAGGGGAGCTAGAAGGAAAAGAATCGTATTGTTAAGGAGCAACAAGTGGTCTTGTAAAGTAATTGAGAGGAGCCTCAAGTGAAGGGGCAAGAAATGTAGAAATTCAGGGGGAGCTCCTTCAACTACAATGGTTGAATTATGTGCAAAAATGTTAGATATCTATGATTAGTCTACTAATAATAAGGTAGAAAAGGAAAGGAAGTGTGCAAGTATACTTAAAGAATGAATTTACTTTACATATCATGGGAAGCAAAAGAATTATCACATGTTAGGTTGAGAAGGAATTCTATTTTGTGAAGTACTTTGATGGAGTGACCTCGAGGAAATCATTACTCAATAGAAGAGGTTATTAGTTGCTCAAATCACACAAGAAGGATCAAAAGGTGGATGAAAATGGTAGTGAAAGTTCAACCAAAATGCTAAAAATAATCATGAGATCTTAGCATTAGAGGGCATTTCATCCTAAAGTGACCATTAAATTTTCACATAATTCCATGTCATAATATGTAAACCAATCAAAATCGAGGTACATGTCTTAAATAATTTTAAATTGTTTAATTTTGGTATGTGTGGAATATTTTATTATTGATTTGGATATAGGTGAAATATTTTATTATTAATTTGGGTATTAGTAAAATATTTTATTAATGTTATTTACCTACCTTACCCAATATTAAAGAAGTTATTAATGCAATGTTAATCTTCATTTTATTAAAAAAATATAAATTAAAATTGTGGGCCCATTTGACATTAATAACCATGCCCAAAAAATACCAATAAATAAGTAAATATAAAATATATATAAATAATTAAATACAAAATATAAAATACACCATTATATATTAATAGTTAAAAAGAAATATGTTATAATTGATAAAATAGTTAAAGAGTTAAAATAGTTAAATCTAAAATATAAAATAGTTAAGTTTTATTTTTATTTATAATATTTTCTTTTAATATTCATCTACATTTTAATTTATTTATCATAATTTAAAATGATTAAGCTCCTAGTAAATTCTTTTATTTAGATTATATCTTGAGGTGAACCATATATATTTTTATTTGCTATATTATTTTTATTATAACTAAAATAAATAAAAAGAACCCTACTATATTTAGATTTATATGATTATAACTATTTCTTAACCATATAACTTTAATATTATTTAATTTAGATAATATAATTATATTATGATGGTGATGATTATAATGGTTAATGTAGACTAAGGTCTATGGGACATAAAGAAAAGAATTATTTAGTTTAGTTTAAGATTTTATTCTTATGCTCAAAAGAAAAAAAAAAAAAAAACTCTAGAGAAGCCTCAAAATTTTGACAAGTTAAAAAGATAGGAAGGTCAATATTGCAACAAAGATTTTGAAAGTTAGATGTAACGGGGCACTATAAGAGGAAGAGATTTTCACCCTAAAAATTATTTATATATACATATATATATAACTTTTTAAATTTATGAATTAATGAATTAATATAATTTAGCTAAATAAATCAAATTTTTGAACAATTATTAATGGTATACAATTAGTTGATTTAATATAATTAAACTAAATATTTAGTAACAAACTCATAAGCCATAGAGTTTAAATTAAATTTAAAATGATTCACATGATATTAAAAACTGTTTTTTTATATATAATTGTTCATAAACCTTATTTATAATAAAATATATAATATTTTAATCAATAACTCTTAACCACCATTTTTAAAATATTACTTTATCTACCTTATTAAGTTACTTAGTTCAAAACTTGTAACAAATCCTAATGATGTGATTTATCTCTAAAGACATTCATCTACTTCAAAAATATATTTAATGATAAATTAGTGAATTCACCCAAAAATATAAAATATAGTTAAATATAAAATGGTTAAAAAGATAAAAGATAGTTAAATAAAAGACAATTATGGGATTGGCTGCAAAAATATGTAATATATAGTTAAACATAAATTAGTTAAAAAGTGTATGTCAAAAAGGACAAATTGTAGGATTTTGCCAAAAAATACAGCATATATATTTAAATAGTTAAATATAATTACTGGATTTAGGGTAAAAAGATATATTAAGCTTATTCCAAACACGACAAATTGTAAGATTTTGCCAAAAAATATAGAATATAGAGTAAAGATGGTTTTACCCAATAATCACATTCACATTTAAATTCTTTTGTCTACTCTTTTAGAAACAACAAGAACTACAAATTCAACAATATAATATATAGTTAAATATTAAATATAATGCTATTCAAAAACAAAAACAATTATTGACTAGGTTGCCTTCATAACTAATTTATGAAAACAAAAAAAATACTAATATCATATTTTAAAATAATAAATAAATTAAAAAATAACTAAACTATTTTAATTTTACAGAATTTGAATCAAAATATTAAAAAACAGATTTAAAATATAACCATATCATATTTTTAAATATATAAATCAATTCAAAAATAACTAAACTATTTTAATTTTAGAAAATTTCAATCAAAATATTAAAACAGCACATTTAGTGAATTAGATTGGCATTCATAACTAATAATACCAAAGTAAAAGCTAATCATATGAAACCTAAATAAAGGAAACAAAAATTTTATTTGCCAGCTTAGATTTAATCACCTACACGCAATACAACGACCAAAAACAATGTTTTTTTTGGATCCAACTGCTAACTAAACCTAAATTCTCCAGTAAATGCTCCAGTCAGGATAGGCTCCACTCAATGACCGAGTCAGGATGAGTATTATAAATATTATCACTTATTTTTTTCTGCTTCCTCTTCCTAGTTGGTGCGCGACGGATGTTGACAAATGAAGCAGCAAGCGGCAGTCCAAGTTGATTTGTTTCCACGAAATTTCTGGTGGAAAATTCGCCTCTGGATTCAGGCACAGCGGGATCGGTGTCAAGCTTGAACAAGATCAAAACTATCTTGCGTGCACCGGGTGCAGGAGCTTCATAAGGAAAAATCTCCTCCTTTACTTCTCCTAATATTTCATGACAGCCAAACAGAAAATATGAATGAATGTAAATAAACCGTGATTTGTGAATGTAAATATCAAAGAAAGTAACAAACCGTACGATACCTTTTTCACCTGCATCCTTGGCAATGAAATAAGTAATTAATCTGCAGTGCAAGGTAAACATTAATAAAAAACAACCATTGATTCATACTTTTATTGTGAGATTATTTAATGGATATCAATGAGTTAAGGATTATATGTTACCATTGTAACTTGTCGCCATCAGGATCGGTGATAACCTGAATGCGTGAGAATGTTAACAGCTTAATAATATATGAATTTCAATTCGATAAAATATAAATGGAAAGATATTGATTAAAATTGAGTAACTTACCAAAGCTACTGATATCGGTTGCTGCAAGGGTTCAAAGGGCTTGTGATAAATACGGGTAGGTGTGTGTTTAAGCTTATCAGCAGTTACTTCGTCACCTAAGTCAATTTCCTTATCGCCTAATAATATCCTCAACTTCATTACTGGATTGAAATAGTCCACAACTTGTCCGGTAATCGCAGATTCAGCTAGTTCTTGTTTGACCAGCTCCTTTCTTTTTTCCACTTCGGTCTTTGTCTAACAGAAAATAATTATTAAAACATGAAGAAATGTAACAGAAAACATTATTTTTAATAAATAATTAATAGATTTATAAAACCATTAATATAATAATAAAAGGTAGTTATTAAATAGTTTAACAAAAAAATTGAAACACAGAACAATAAAATCTATAATTTCAACTAAAACAAAATCTCTCAACCTAAGTAGATGGGCTGAAATATAGAAATAATAAAATGTTACTAAGAGATCTTAGAGAAACTAGAAGATAGTAAAGTGTTATTGGTGAATTAAATAACACTTTAAAATGAGCCATACCTTCATCTCCCCAACTTTGCTTGAGTAAAAGTGTGGTGGGAGAACACACACATCAGTGACTATTTCCATTGAATATGTGTACTCCCAGGATCCACAATAGAACTTCGCACTGATCTCACGCCACCAAGAAGCTTGAGGAGAGTGGAAAGAGAATTCAATCTCCTTTGAGATAATTCAAGGTATTGACCTCTCAAATAGAAAAGGTGTTTTAATGAGGGGACTCTACCAATTGAACTAACAATGGGCTACTATGAATGCACTTAATTAACATAGATGTCTTTTTTATAGGAAAATAAGTCTCCTAAACTACTAATACAATACCATGAGTTAAATAAAACAATGTGCTCAATACAAGTGGTAAGCATGATTCGTAACTAACTTTTAATTTATTTATTTTTATGCTTACAAGCAAAATACCATGGGTTGAATAAAATAAGGTGCTAAATTAACTCATAACAAACTTTCAATTAATTTAGTTTTAATTAGGGAGGAAATGGTGGGGGTTTTATTGAGAGTGATAAAATAATTAATTTGTTTAACATGAAAAAGACCTTTGTTAACGCGTTTGGAACCAACTAGTGTGGTTCATCCTCATGACAATTTGAAAAAACAGATCTGGCCTAGCATGTTCATGAGAGACTCCAACTGCTACATAATGGCTATTTTTGACTGTAGGACCCGAGCCCAACTTATATTAATAAATTTAATATTATTATTATTTTTATAATATTAAAATTAATAATATAATATTCTATTTCTAGAAATTAGTAACATTAGGTACAATGAATAGTATCTTAAGTAATTTATTTAATTAAATAACATTATGTTATTAATAAAATAATACTAATGGTTATTATAAATTTATTATTTGTTTTAATGATTTCTTTTGAAGAACTTATATTAATAAATTTAATATTATTATTATTTTTATAATATTAAAATTAATAATATAATATTCTATTTCTAGAAATTAGTAAAATTAGGTACAATGTATGTATGATAAGTAATTTATTTAATTAAATAACATTAGTTTATTAATAAAATAATACTAATGGTTATTATAAATTTATTATTTGTTTGAATGATTTCTTTTGAAGAAGTAATTTAGGTTACATAAATAAATTATATATTCTTATTCCAAAAATAATAATAGCATGAATAAATAAATAATTTTAATGGTAATTTAAAAACAATAAGTATTCATTTAATTAAATTTATTAACTATATATTATAATTATTTAATTAAATAGCCGAAATAAGTAATGGATTTTTCTAGATATTTTTTTAATATGATTAAAAATAGAATATAATTTTATTATATATATATATATTATTATATATATATATATATATATATATAAATTAAATTAATTTTTTTTCAAAACTAACCTCTTAAGATTAGTATTAATAATTGGTAAATTTAATAAGTTTTATAAACAGATTAAATTTAATACTACATCAATAGTAATTAGTATAGTTTTATAAACAAATTAACAGACCTTTAATAAACAATTCATATATATATTTAGTTAATAATTTAATAAATGAATACTTATTGTTTTTAAATTACCATTAAAATTATTTATTTATTCATCCTATTATTATTTTTGGAATAAGAATATATAATTTATTTATGTAACCTAAATTACTTCTTCAAAAGAAATCATTCAAACAAATAATAAATTTATAATAACCATTAGTATTATTTTATTAATAACCTAATGTTATTTAATTAAATAAATTACTTATGATACATGACATTTTACCTAATTTTACTAATTTCTAGAAATAGAATATTATATTATTAATTTTAATATTATAAAAATAATAATAATATTTATTTAATTAAATAAGTTCTTCAAAAGAAATCATTCAAACAAATAATAAATTTATAATAACCATTAGTATTATTTTATTAATAACCTAATGTTATTTAATTAAATAAATTACTTATGATGCATGACATTGTACCTAATTTTAATAATTTCTAGAAATAGAATATTATATTATTAATTTTAATATTATAAAAATAATAATAATATTAAATTTATTAATATAAGTTGGGCCTCGGTCCTAGAGTCAAAAATAGCTGTTGGAGTCTTTGCTGAGTCTATTTAACATGCTAGACCACATCTGTTTTTTCAACTTGTCGTGAGTATGAACCACACTAGTTGGTTCGAAACACGTCGACAAAGGTCTTTTTCATGTGATTTATGCGGAAGCTCTTCTTATAACTATGAATGATCACAGAAGCCTCAATTCTACAATTGTTTAACATGTGTAGTCAAATATGTCAAAGAGGAAGACCCCTATGTCTTGTACTCTATATGCTAAGAAAACCATATCTCTAAGCATGTAAGGATCAAGGGTAAAAGGGATAAAAAATTAAATACCCTACTAATTAACTTTTGAATTATGTAAGACCATAGATCCATCATAACCGACAATTTTTTTTTATGAACCAACATTTATGAAAGGACATTATTTAAATATGTTTTATACTTTAATGTTCATCTTGTGGGGCGAGGCCCCTGGGGGAGGGAGGGTGTCCGTGGGTGGGAAGGGAGGGAGGGTGTTCTTGGGTGGGGAGGGCAGGTGCTCGGGGTTGGGCTGAGGGGCCCCGGGGTTGGGGTGATGGGCCACGGGGCTGGGGGTTGGGTTGGTTAGGGCGCCGATGGGGCTGAGGAAGGGAGGGTGTCTGGGGGTGGGTGGAAGTGAGAGGGGAGGTGAGGGAAGGATCGGCACCAGAGGGGCGAGGGATCCTAGTGGTGTGCGGGGAGGTGAGAGATGGGGGTGAGGGAGGGATGGGTGCCGGAGAGGGGGGGTGCCGGAGGGTGCCTTGGGGTGGTGGTAAGGGATGAGGGTGGTGTTGAGGGGGTTACGGGGCTAGGGTGCGGGCTGTGGTTGAAGGGAGTGAGGGTGTCGGGAGGGGGGTTGGAGGTAGGGGGCGAGTCTGGCTGTGATGCCCACCCTCGCAGCTCACCTACCCACCACGGGGATTGGGTGATTTCAGGAGAAATATGGTAGAGAACAAAGGGTCTAAGCTTTTCGAACCTAGATCTAGTTTCATGACCACCATGAGGAGCAAGATCAAGTGACCAAAATATATAAAAGTCTTGAGAGATTGAAGGGTAAATTTATGAACCTAGATCTAGGTTTGAAAAGCTTCTACGGTTTGTTCTCTATGTGATTTCTCTGTGAACATTATATGATGAATCATAGAAGCATAAAATATGTTTTGTATTTATTTATTTATTTATTTTTATTTTTATTTTTATTTTCCCCTACATTAAAAAAAATCAGCTTTGATGAAAGACTTACATGGTTATACATCATAGGAGCTCTAGACCCTATGTGGTAAAAAAAAAAATAGTGCCCCCATGTTTTAAAAGGAGGAAAGAGAAAGTGAACCCAATATACATTCTTATGGAAGCTTGATGAGTGTAGACTAAGCCAAATAAACAAATAACCAAGGAATACTCTTCTAGAAGCAAAAGTAGCCACTGAGGAATATATGTGAAATGAAGAGCGAGAAAATGGAGCAAATTAATATTCACACATGTGTGAGTGGCATACTAACTCAATAATGCATCAAAATGAGTCTCACTTGTACTAACAGGTTTAATAAATGAAAAGGGAAGCCCTTCACATATACTAGGGAAGTGAAGAAATAATTGTAATATAATTTCCAAGAGTAATCTATGTCATGTCAAGCTTACATAAAATTTATGTGGACACCTATATGATGATATGGTATCCATGTCATTGTCCACTTATATTTTAGTGTATGGATACAAGTAAAGATAATCATAATCCTAATGCATTGACATGGATACCCACAAATGTAAAAGAATATCCCAATGTAGGTAGGTATGAATGTTTAGAAGTACACTTACCCTAATATCCAGTAGTAGCTCATGGATTCCAAGGTATGGTGCAAGCATTATGATTAGTGCTCTAGTTCCTATCATTATAATCAATTTGCCAAACAATTCTTGTGTTTATGTATTTCATAGATAATCCCCTTAAAACTTTATGGCATAAATTTATTTTAGTAAATTTCCCATACCCTTATTACTCATGTAGATAAGTATTCCTTATGTTACTTTTTAAAAATATGTAAACTTGATATAAATTAGATATAAAAACAAATGAAAAGCCTTATAAAACTACCCTCAAAATCACAATAATGATCTCTATGGTATAGTTTTTTAGCAACAAGTCTCCAATAAATAATAAAGGTGATAAAAATTAAATATAAAAATAAATGAAAAGCCTTATAAAACTACCCTCAAAATCACAAAAATGATCTCTATGGTATAGTTTTTTAGCAACAATTCTTCAATTTATTTTGTGGAAAACATGAAAAGCGAGTATTTTCCTTGGTATTACCACTTCACCGTAGTATTTATTATCATTTTATATGTTTTCTTTAATTTACTAATCCTTTTTATTTTAAGCCACAAAACTTTAGGGCCATGACTAGTTAATGAAGTGGTATAGTTTTTCCTTTCTTTTCATTTTCTTAAATATTTTTTAGTTCTTACTGTTCTTTGGCTTATCTTACTTAGGATCATCTTGAATTTTCCTTTCATTTCTTTATCTAGCCTTGTTGAATGAGCCATCATTAGCAACTCATAAGAGGGTATTATATTTTATGAGAACTAGGTGATTACCTAGGTGAAACTATGCATATTTTTATGTATAGTTATGATGTGGGCTACACTATTAGTCTTGATATCCAATAATATACTTTGGAAAAATTATAAGATACACTTAAATGAGAATAATTAATATATGTGCCCCATCATAATGGAGGAATAGATAATAAAATATTTTCTTAGTTAACAAGTATTATTACTTAAAGAGGAGGATTCCAAGTTGGCGGTAACTAACTTCGAGATTTGTTTGAGAGGTGTGCAATGAATGTTTATGATGCAGGAGCATGATGCTAGAAGAAAAAAGACGTTGAATTTTATTCCAAAAATACAAAAGAAGTTTACAAGCAAAGGAGTGGAATCATTTAGCTGTCACTTTACAAAGATTTCTAGATAAGATTTGAGCTAGAATTCGCAGATTTGAATTATCTTGTAATTAATTCAAGTTTTTAGGCTTAGTTGAGATTCTGGAGGAGAATATCATGCACATTATATATTATCTAGGATTAGGCATATTTTGTCCATTGTTTTAGGATCTCGTTGTTGTATGTACACATATTTATGTAAGTTTTGAATTAGTAGAAGGGGATTTTGGTTGTGGAAGATTAGAATGTAAAATTTGGAATCTCTCTGTATCTTTGTGAATATTGTGCATGAATAGTAAAATCTAGGAGGTCTTAATTTCCTTTGAAATATTTCTGAGTTTTGTTGATTTCTAGTTTGGGCCCTTTAGAATTATATTTTGTATAGTCTTGTGTGGTCGCATCTAAATCTTCACTCATTGGGCATTGAAATAGCTGAGATATGTTTTAAGATCACATAAAATAATCTATAGATACACTAAACTTGGCAGAAATGCTAAGTCTCGGTGGAGTGAGGAAATAGTCACAAATTCATGAGAAACCTAGGAGAAGATCTAAGTCATCCAACATATCGATTAGATCTAATGGTCATCATGTGCCAACAAGTGCACATTTTAATGAGAATAGAAGAGAGGTCTTCGTAGGCGTAAATAGTATCTCGTATGGTCTCAAATTGGTAAGTGGTAGTTTGCAAATTCACACGATTAACCTGAAGGGTTGACACATAGCACGAGAAAAACACTTTTTTTGCACACTTTCGACTTGTTATGCATCATGCAAGATTACGTGATAGCCATTGGATCAAGTGGGATTGGTTGATGGTGGAGATCGTCCAAGCTAGTTGGTGAGAGGGGGATGCAATAGCCGTTTGATTAGATGGGTTAGATCTCATGGTGATCGCTTTGGAAGATGCATGTGAGCTAATTTAAATTTTGGGCGTGATAAGGTTATGAATTTGAGTTTTAATTCCTTTTGGTTCTGTAAGGCTAGGCAATAAATCCTCCAAATAAATTCATTTATTTAATTTATGTTGGTTTTTATTATATACATGAGGGAGAGACTGTTCATTTCATCTCCGAGTGACTATTCATATTCTCTATTATTTATTTACATTAATTTTAGTTTCACCCAATCATGATGATTAGGTGTCAACATTCCCCCCCTTAATCTGAAGGGATGTTCGTGAGTCCAAGCATCATTCTCAATCTTTCAAGTTTTCTCTTCCAAGTGCTTTTGTGAAGATGTATGCAATTTGCTCGTTCGTGAAACAATGGTGGAGATGGATTGTTTTGGCCTCAACATGATGTTGACTCAAATGATATTCAATATTGATGTGCTTCGTTCAATCATGGAACTTTGGATTCGTTGCCAAATTTATTGCAATGGTATTGCCAATCATGAGTGGAGTTGATTGTACTTGTTTTACCTGCAAATATTCAAGAATTTTCCTCAGCCACAATTTCTTTTGTTGCCTCTACTGCTGCCACATATTCTTCTTCTGTTGTTGAATGTGCTGGAACTGATTGTTTGCCTGATCTCTAGGAGATATCTCCTAATCCAAGACTAATATCATAACCTAAAGTAGATACCCCAGTTTCTTTGTCTCCATCAAAGTCTGAATCAGAGTATCCAATCACGCTGAAGTCGTCCACCTGTGTATACTTGATTCCAAAGTCTTCAGTTCCCTTCAAGTACCTTCGAACTCTTTTTGCAACAGACCAATGTCTCTCACAAGGAATTTTCATAAACCTCGAGACGTTTCCAATAGCAAACTAAATGTTTGGTATGGTAGTAGTTAGGTATTTGAGACTTCCTACAAGCCGTCTATACTTTTTTGCATCCTCAAATTCTTTTCCTTCAATGGATGTGAGCTTTAAGTTTTGTTCCATTGGAGCAGTAAGAGGATTTCATTCTGTCGTGCCAAACCTATTCAAGAGATCTCCAATGTACTTCTTTTGAGAAAGGAATATGGACTTTGGATGCTGAGTTACTTCAATACCAAGATAAAAATGAACATATCCCAAATCAGTCATTTCGAAACCTTTCCTCAATTCCTCCTTTATGGATGCAATGTAGCTTTCATTGTTCCCCGTCATCAAAAGGTCATCTACATATAGCACAAGATATACAATTGTTTTTCCAACTTTCTTGACAAATAAAGTTGCATCATCAAGATCATAATCTTTGAAATTGAGTTTGAGAAGATACCGAGTTAGTTTTTCATACCAGGCTTGCGGTGCTTGTCTGAGGCCATACAAGGATTTCACAAGTTTGCATACTTTATGTTCATGTCCTTTCATAGCAAATCCTTCTGGCTGGGACATAAAAGAATTCTCTTTTAGATCTCCATTCAAGAAAGCAGTTTTTACATCCACTTGATGGACTTTCCAACCATTCTGAGCTGCTAGGGCAAAGAGTGTCTCGATGGTAGCCCATTTGTCTCTCGGGGCAAAAGTCTCCACATAATTGACCCCTTCGTTTTGTGCAAAACCTTTTTCCATAGGCCTCGCTTTCTGTTTTTCAAGTGAGCCGTTAGCTTTATACTTGTTCTTATAGACCCACTTGGAGTCAATTGGTTTGGTTCCTAATGGAGGATCAACGAGCTTCCAAGTGCCATTCTTTATGAGGGCATCATACTCCTTTTGCATCAATTCTTTCCATTCATCACGAGAAGCAGCTTCTTTAAATGAATTTGGTTCAAAATCTGTAGACAAATTCAATTCACAATCATAAGAAACATCCATATCAACAAGTGAATTAGAGTCATCTACTTCACCCCCATTTTGCTGGTTTGAATTTCTAGTTCTTATCTTTCCAACCTCATCAGGATGATCACTTTCAAGTGTCTTTATTAGCTACTTTGTGTTATGAAACCAGCTCACAAAAAGATAGAAAGGATAGATCAATGCCTTAGAATTTAGCCTCTTCGAGGGGACAACCTCCTTTACATTAAACAAATGAATGATTCTTTGATGATTCAAATGATAAAACCTCCTTTCTATATATATGAGTCTAAAGAGTCACAATATAACACAGTCGACCTAACAATAATAATATAAAGGCACAAAAATAACAATAGATGGGTTCTATGGGGCACAATAATAACAATATGGGGACAATAGGGGCACAACAATATGAATTAGGGATACAAATACAATAGTAATGGGGTAATCACTAGTATTATAGGGACCGAACATGCCCCTCTCCTTCAAAAAAGTGTTGTCCTCAATGCTTGAGTAGTTCTCAATGCTTATGTATAAAATTATCATCCTCCCATGTGGAATCTTCAGTGGATAAGTTCTTCCACTTGATGAGATACCCTGAAATTCATCGATTTCATAGCTGTCGAGTTCATGATTCTCTCACTACTTCTGGTTCCAATATAATTTTTCCTTCCTCATCAAGTTCTGGAAATATTGTTTGAATTGGGAGCTTATCACCTATAACCTTCTTTAAACATGAAACATGGAAAACTAGGTGCACTCGAGAAGCTACAGGAAGCTCCAATTTGTATGCCATAGTACCAATCTTTTGCAACACCTTGTATGGACCATAATACTTTGGTAATAATTTATAATCCTTCTTAGCTTACTTGAGGGACATTTGTTTATATGGTTTTAGCGGTAGGAATACCCAATCACCTACATCAAAACTTCTTTCACTATGATGTTAATCTGCTTGTTGTTTCATTCTATTCTGCGCCAACACGAGGTTATCATTTAAGAATTGGAGGACTTGTTGTTGATGCTCAATGTGATGTTCCACTACTTGAACCTTAGATGCGGGTAGGTGTGTGTTTAAGCTTATCGGCCGTTACTTCGTCAACTAAGTCAATTTCCTTATTGCCTAATAATATCCTCAACTTCATTGAAATAGTCCACAACTTGTCCGGTAATCGCAGACTCAGCTAGTTTTTGTTTGACCAGCTCCTTTCTTTCTTCCACTAGGGTGTTTGTCTAATAGAAAACAATTATTAAAACATGAGTAAATGTAAGAGAAAAAATGCATTTTTAACCAATAATTAATAGATTTATAAAACAATTAATATAATAATAAAAGGTATTTATTAAATAGTTTAACAAAAAATTTGAAACACAGTAAACAATAAAATTTATAACTTGAAATAAAATAAACTCTCTCAACCCAAGTAGATGGGTTGAAATATACAAGTAATAAAATGTTACTAAAAAGATCCTAGAGAAACTAGAAGATAGTAAAGTGTTATTGGTGAATTAAATAACACTTTAAAATGAGACATACATTCATCGACACCTTCATAACTTTGTTTGAGTACCATTCTGGTGGGAGAGGACACACATCACTCACTATTTCCATTGAATATGTGTACTCGCAGGATCCACAATAGAACTTCGCACTGATCTCAACCACCAAGAAGCTTGAGGAGGACAGTGGAAAGAGAATTCAACCTCCCTTCAAATAATTTAAGGTATTGACCTCTGAAATAGAAAAGGTGCTTTAATGAGGGGACTCCACCAATTGAACTAACAATGCGCTACTACGAATGCACTTAATTAACATAGATGTCCCTTTTATAGGAAAATAAGTCTCCTAAACTACCAATACAATACCATGGGTTAAATAAAACAATGTGCTCAATACAAGTGATAAGCATGATTTGTAACTAACTCTTTTTTTTGTTTTTCATGCTTACAAGAAAAATATCATGGGATAAATAAAATAAGGTGCTAAATACAAGTCCTAATAATAACTCATAACTAACTTTCAATTAATTTAGTTTTAGGTAGGGAGGAAGTGGTGGGGGTTTTCTTGACAATGAGAAAATAATTAATTTGTTTAACATGTGTAGTCAAATATGTGAAAGAGGAAGACCCCTCTATCTTGTACTTTATATGCTAAGAAAACCATACTTTATATGCTAAGAAAACCATATCTCTACACATGTAAGGATCAAGGGTAAAAAGGATAAAAAATTAAATACCCTACTAATTAACTTTTGAAGTATGTACCACCTTAGATCCATCCTAAATAAGGATAACGCACAATTTTTTTTTTACGAACCAACATTTATGAAAGGATGTTATTTAAATATGTTTTATACTTTAATGTTTGTATTTTCTGGAGAAATAGGGTAGAGAACAAAGTGTCTAAGCTTTTAGAGCCTAGATCTAGTTTCATGACCAGCATGAGGAGCAAGATCAAGTGACCAAAATATATAAAATTCTTGAGAGATTGAAGGGTAAGTTGATGAACCTAGATCCAGGTTTGAACAACTTCTACCCTTTGTTCTCTATGTGATTTCTCTGTGAACATTATATGATGAATCATAGAAGCATAAAATATGTTTTATATTTATTTATTTTTATTTTTATCTTTGTTTTCCCCTATATTAAAAAAATTTCAGCTTTGATGAAAGACTTACATGGTTACACATCATAGGAGCTCTAGACCCTATGTGGTAAAAAAAAATAGTGCCCCAATGTTTCAAAAGGAGGAAAGAGAACGTGAAACCAATATAGATGCTTATGTAAGCTTGATGAGTGTAGACTAAGCCAAATAACCAAATAACCAAGATATCCTCTTCTAGAAGCAAAAGTAGCCACTGAGGAATATCTGTGAAATGAAGAGAGAGAAAATGGAGCAAATTAATATTCACACATGTGTGAGTGGCATACTAACTCAATAATACATCAACTTGTACTAACCGGTTTAATAAACAAAAAGGGAAGCCCCTCACATATACTACGGAAATGAAGAAATAACTATAATATAATTTCCAAGAGTAATCTATGTCATGTCAAGCTTACATAAAATTTATGTGGGCACCTAAGTGATGATATGGTATCCATGTCATTGTCCATGTATATTTTAGTGTATGGATACAAGTAAAGATAATCATAATATTAATGCATTGACATGGATACCCACAAATGTAAAAGAATATCCCAATGTAGGTAGGTATGAATATTTATAAGTACAAGTACACTAATATCGAGTAGTAGCTCATGGATTCCAAGGTATGGTGCAAGCATTATAATTAGTGCTCCAAAGCCTATCATTATAATCAATCTTCCAAACAATTCTTGTGTTCAAATATTTCGTAGATAATCCCCTTAAAACTTTCTAGCATAAATTTATTTTAGTAATTTTCCCATACCCTTATTACTCATGTAGATAAAGTATTCATTATGTCACTTGTTAAAAATATGTAAAGGTGATAAAAATTAGATATTAAAAATAAGTGAGAAGCCTTATAAAACCACCCTCAAAATCACGATAATGATGACTATGGTATAGTGGAATTAGCAATAGGGGTAGCCTCGGGAAGACTCGCATTACACAGGGTCAATTCTGACCACTACCTCTATAACCACTTGGAGTTGCCTCCG